>PVHP010010639.1:0-46993 GCA_004024765.1 Zapus hudsonius | reverse complement strand
GGGAGGCAGGCAGGGAGAGAGGCAGGGGACTGGGGACCAAGCTGAGAGAAGTGGAATCAACCCTCGCCTCAGTTCTTTGCAGCTGCCTGTGGAACTTCCTCCTCCCTCCAGGCTGTGCCCATCTGTTCTTCCCCTGAGAGACCAATCACAAGGCCCATCCCCAAAGACCCAGGAAGAGGCCCTTCCTTCTTCCCATCCTCTCTTCCTCCCCTCCTCCTTTCTTCTCTCTCGGCCTGGGAGGGATCCTTTCCTCACCAAGGAGGGAAGATGTCTTCCACTCACAAACAACTTATTGGACACAAGTTGGGCTGCTAAGAGGCTGACAGTTTCCTTGGCTGGCTGCCTGAATGGCTCTGGCATCAAACCAGTTTGCCCTGGGACTATATGAACCCCATGGACTGGAAACCTTCTGGCTCACTTTCTCCTCCATCAAAACTTGTCCAGAGATGTTTCAATGTGGAGCCAATGGGAGCATTTATATTTAGACCCCTGGGAGTTCCTGTATTCCAACACCTTCTTATGTAAATGATCTGACTGCCTTTGCCTCAGTTTCTCCATCTGATAAAAGGGGTTTCTTTGGAAAAGTAAATGAAACTGCTCATTTTATACACAAATAATTATTGAATATTGACAGTGTCCTTGAGATATTTCTATTGGAGTTTACTCAGAGGATGATAACAAAAGTAATAATAATTTTAAAATACCATGCATAAATTGAAAAGCAGAGCGCCTAGCACATGCTAATCTGGGAAGAGTCAGCTGTGAATAATAATTAAGCACCTACTGCATACAGACCCTGCCACAGAAAGGTGTTTGCTCTCACCTTGAACCTGCTGCTAGCATTGAAGAGTCAACACCTGGTCTTTTATAAATGAGGTTTTCAGATGCAGATGGCAGCAGGTTAGCCTCCTATCACATAACTAGCAAACATGAGAGTCAATTTTGGGATTTAAAACATGAGGGATTAAGATTCAGGCTTTCAAGGCTTGGGAGATGTCTCAGCAAGTAAAGTACTTGCTGTGTAAGCATTAGGACCTGAGTTCAAATCCTCAGCACCCATGTGAAAGGTATGCATGATGATAAATGTCCATAATCTCAGCACTGGGAACGTGGAGACAGGAAGATCCCCAGGACTTGTTGGCTACAAAGTCTAGTCAGATCAGTTGGAAAAGAGACCTTGTCTCAAAACACAAGACCGAGGGCAGAGGAGATGTCTAGATGGATAGAGAACTTGAAGCACAAGCATAAGGAAGTCCTCATGGGATCCCCAGAACACATGTCAATGCCCAGTGGGTGTGGCAGCCGCCTGTAATGCCAGCACTCAGGAGGTGGAGATGGGATGTCTGGGGCAAGCTGGCTGCCTGGATAAGGACCAACCCAAAGTGCATTGCTGGGTTTCACTGGCTGCAGTTGCTACTGGAATCACGGGCTGGAATTTTCACTCCCTTTTTGCCTATCTACTCCTCGCTATCTATATTTTTGTGGAGCTGGATCAAAGAATTCTCTCTTGTTTTTGGTGTGTGTGAGTGTGTGTGTGTGTGTGTGTGTGTGTGTGTGTGTGTGTGTGTGTGTGTGTGTCCTCTGGAATACCACAACAATGGAAGCATAGTCTCAGACCCTTACCCTGAGTTCCCATGCTGGATCTCTGCACAAGGAAGAAATGGGAAGATGATAGGTGATGTGAACAAGGCTCCAGTAGCCAGTTTTACCGGGAGCCAAGCCTGGATCCTGGATGGAACCAATGCCAAAATGAGTGGTTGGGGTTGCTGGAAATTTGGGGGCACAGCAGAGAGAGAAGGCCCATGATGTGACAGAACACACCGCTGGGCTCTTTGGTCATGGTTAAAATGACAAATCAGCTACTGTCAGCTCTTGGCATAAACAGTCCTAACCATGTAAAGTTGTTATTGCTGTATTAGCATTTATTAAAGCCTGTAATTATTATCCTGACTCATGGTGTGTGTGTGTGTGTGTGTGTGTGTGTGTGTGTGTGTGTGTGTGTGTGTGTGTGCAGTCCTGGGTACCATATCCTCCTAATTCACTTTTGATCAGACTGAACGGGGGCCAAGCCTCTTTCACTAATATTGATGTTGGCCAGGGGCCAAATGTCCAGAGCTTGGAGAAGCTGGAAAGGCTTGCTGTTACTCTCACTTTGTTGTTGTTTTCTTTTAAACTTAACTCTTTGCAGTCTGAGGAAATAGCTCAATGGGTAAAGTGCTTGCCTCCAAATCATGAGGATCTGAGTTCAATCCCCAGAACCCGTATAAAAAAAGATGGCAGACTGGTGAATGCTTGTAATCCCCCTACTAGGGAAGTAGAAACAGGAGGATCCCGGGACTCACTTAATTGGCTAGTTCCAGGCCAGGGTGAGATACTGTCTCAAAAAAGTCAAGCAGTGTTCCTGAGGAAGAGCATCCAGGGCTGTCTTCTGGTCTCCACAGGGACATGCATTCAATGTACCCACACCTGCGCTCACATGCATCCACACATATGAACAGGCACACACACATAAAAATCTTATATTTTGAAGCACCTCATAATTAAAACCTGCATTTGAACTATGCCCCTTTCCTCATTTCTCCTTCTGAACAACCTCTAACCACATTGTCCCATCTCAGTTGACTGATAGTTTCTAAAATTGTTTCACTTGTATCAAATTTGTTCCTGGATTAAACTGGAAGTTCATACTGAAATTCAAGCTTACTTCCTCCCTTCCTAGGTGCTTTTGGTCTCTCTAGAGTTTAAGATTGTTCTTCTAAATGGATAAAATACAAAATAAAACAGAATTGGATAAAATGAGAAAATAGAAGTAAAGAAGGAATAAGAGCAGAGTCATATCAGCACAGGAAGTGTGGGTCAGTGTGGTATATGTTGATGGTTTGGACAAAGCCTATCGCCTTTGTCTTTCTTGGTGCATCCATGTGGCTGGACGTGTACCATTAACAAGGTAGAAGAATATGGCATCATGAGAGATGTCTTTCTCACAATCAACATCTCCATCATAAAATGTCCAGCTCCCTGTGTGCTCCAGGTCACAATGGTCCTCTCCTTTCTCATGCACAGGTCCCTTGTTCTTAGTGCAGCCCAAACAACACTCTTCCCTGCTTTCTACTGACCTGATTTCTCTATCCCTGGCCTGCCACCCAACTAGTGGTCCAATCTAGTATCTACACATCACTCTGGCCTCTCCTCCTCTCCCCTCCCCTCACCCACCAACCATGACTTTGCCAATCGCTCTTTTTATTCATCTGTTATTGGTACCATTGTGGGTCTTCATAATGCATCTAAGTTTCTCCTCTCTCCCCTAGTTGCATCCTAACCCATCCTCCTCCTTACTTCTGCCTTTGGTTTTCTCAAATGTAAAGTGCAAACTATTCCAAGCCCATTTATTTATTGGTTTTGTTTATCTAATGAGACACTGGTACCAAACTCACAATCCTCTCAGCTTCCAAAGTACTGGGGTTACAATCGTGTACCATCACACCTGACATCAAGCCTCTCACCACATTTTATCTGACAGGATCAAGCTGCTTTCTGATATTCACAATGACAACAACAAAACAGCCCAATTCTTTGTTTTATAGCTTGCACATTTTGGTGGGAGCTTGTAACTTTATCTTTAAGGAGTTTTTAGGTGAGTAGGGTTGGGAGAATCTGAGGATTGAGAAGACAGGGAAAGTCACAGGACTGGAGAGAAAGCGGAGGTAATGGAGACTAGTTGGAATAAGGTCCCGGGGTGAAAAATGGAAGGAAGATATGAGGGGATTGGAGAGCATGGGATGCTGAGTGGACAGAGTAGGAGAGATGAGGCATGGGGGAGCTGGGAGGGAGGAACTGACCGGACTCAGGTGGCCCATTCAAGAGCAAAGTCCCTAGCACTGGGAGAACCTGGAAAGACCAGAAGTGCTGAGAAAATGTGAGCCACAGGTGCCCTGGGAGGGTTAGCAGCTGCTGCCTGCTGCCCATCCCTGCATATCCACAGGGCACAGCACACAGTCTGAGGAGGAAACCCACAAAGGGACTTAAGGGAGAAATGATGGCCACAGAGCAGGGACACTCAATCTGGATGGGCAGACAGAACACAGAGTCTGCTGGTGGGAATGTAACTTGTACAACTACAGTGGAAGCCAGTGGGGTGGTAGGCACCTCCACAAACTGGATACAGAACTAGCATGTGACCCAGCCATGCCATTCCTGGTAGGTACCCAAAGGACTCGAAGTACGCACACCCCAAAGTACTTGTATAGCCATGCTTGGAGCTGTACTAAGTCACAAAAGACAGAAAATGGGACCAGCCTAGATGTCCATCAGCAGATAAATAGATAAATGAAATGTGGTGCATACACACAGAGGGCTTTTATGCAGCCATGAAGAAAAATGAAATCATGAGATTTGCAGGAAAGTGGGTGCAATTGAAAAGCATAGTGTTAAGCCAGAATTAAAAACTGCGTGTTTTCTCTTGTAAGTGGAACCTAGATTTAAAATTTTGTGTGTGTGTGCATGCATGTATGTGTGTGTGCATGTATGTGTGTATGTGTGTGTGCATGTATGTGTGTATGTGTGTGTGCATGCATGTGTGTATGTGTGTGTGCATGCATGTGTGTATGTGTGTGTGCATGCATGTGTGTGTGTGTGTGTGTGTGTGTAAAAAGAAAGAGAGAACAATGAGTTCCTGGGTGGCCATTTCCAGTAGCTATAGTGAGAAACAGAAGGTTCCAGAGTCCTGCCTGAAGACCAAGTCTTTCTCCTCCTCAGGGTCTCCCACTCCTGGCCCTCACACAAATGTGGGCCTGTCTGTCTTCACACTGGGCCAGGTGTCTGCTGGTGACTTAGCATCACTCACTCATTATGCGTCCACTTTCAGCATGTCTTTCTCGTTGCAGCTTCCCTATTTTATGGCTTGCCTGGAAACCCACAGTGTGGAGGGACTTGAATCTCTTGGTCATGCACTTCTGGCAAAATTTCTTACAGGCTGCACCACCCAATACAGCAGATACTCAATGAACAAACATTGTATGAGTAGGGCCTAAAAACCATCAGATGAGAGACCCAACACAAAGGAGCCAATTTGAAGGCAGGTCAACTTCCACTCAGCAAGTATTTTATGCAGCGACAATTCTGCATTGAACAGAGAGATGGTGGGAACATCAGCTCCTTCTGAGAGCTTCCTCCCAGCCCACCTCAGCACAGTCAGATCCCCTACTCAGCTTGCATTCAGTCCCTCCTTTTATGGCTTCTTCCAAGTACACTTCCACCATCATGGTCCCTTCTTAATTACCATCTTGGAGAAAAATTCCTTGTCTTTGTTACACTTCTGGTTTTTCTGTTGTTTTGCTTTTGTGGGGAAGTGGTGTTTTGCAGGTGCACAGGGACACACATATATACATGCTTGTAGAGGCCAGAGGACAACCTCAGGGTAGTTCCTCAGTAGCTGTCCACATTATTTATTATTATGTCAAGACAATATCTTGCAATGGCTTAGAATTCATGAAATTTGCTTAGAGTGACTGTCCAGTGCCTGTCTCAGCTTCCCCTCTGCTGAGGTTACAAGTGGGAACCACCACACCAAACTTTTACACATGGGGATGGAACTCGGGTTCTCATATTTTATCAACAGAGTCATCTCTCAAGCCTCAGGTTTTTGTCTATGTGTGTGTGTATTATTTCGTTTTGTTTTTCTTTAACTTGATTCTTTTATTATATTTTTTATTTCTCAAGATAGGGTCTTGCTATGTAACCCTAGCTGCCCTGGGACTCATTATGGGATTCAGCTGGCCTCCAACTTACAGCAATCCTCCTGCTTCTGCCTCCCGAGTGCTAGGTTTAGAGATGTGTTCCACTCTGCTCAGCTTCCTCACACATTTGATGTAAAAACACTTGATTGAATCCTTTACTTAGCAGATTTGTTGGAAAGGATAACTGTTAGCGAGGTGGGTTCCCTCAGCTACTGTGAAGGTTCTGGGAGATCTAGGAGCCCATCTTGCAGAAGGAGTTCAACCTTCATTTTTATGTTCATGTTAAGCTGCCAGTATTTTTTAATGGGAAACGAAGCCCATGCTTCTTTCCTAGGAAGGAAAGAAAAGGGACATTTTTGAAATTGAGAAGAGACATATATCAAACAGCAGGCTGACCACATTAGCTAAGCTGCTATTTTATAGCTGGATAATGCACTCAATTAAAAACGTTGAATGTAAAAAAAAATTAGAAAGAGGTGGAAATCAGGGAGGTTTTCCTTTCCCTCCTATGAGATACTCTCCTCAGTTCTGAAGCTGAAAATGCTGTTGTCAGCACCGACTTCACTCCACGTTGCAATTAGGGTTCTGCATTAAACCAGGCCACTGAAGCCGTATACCCTGCAAGAACTCAGAGGCTAAATGAAAACCAGACGTGTGTCCCGAGCAGTTGGCACCAGCCAGCATCTCAATATATAGCAACAGTATAGATTTAAGATGAAAATTAAAAGCAGTCATTACAGTTAAGTCGATGTCATATTCGCCAGCTGTTTATTGAAAAGGAAAGGAAAGGGAATGATGTGGGAATTTTGAAGGCTGCTAAGACTACCATGCTTATGCTTTGAAGATATTGCTGCTACTTGTTTAGTCCGGGAGAGCCGGGAATACACCTTTGATCTCTGGCTAAAGCTGGTGCTTTTCCTTGTGTGCACGTGTGTGTGTGTGTGTGTGTGTGTGTGTGTGTGTGTGTGTGTGTGTGTGTGTGTGTGTGTTGGCGGTGGTGCATGTGTATATATTGTGCATGTGGAGACCAGAGGATAACCTGGGAAGTTATTTCTTTCAGACACGGAGATAGGGTCTGTTGTGAGCCTATAGCTAACCAAATCGCTAACCACTGGCTAGTCAGTGAGCCTCAGGGTTCCTCTTTTCTCTGCCTCCCCAGCAAAGAGATAGCATATGACACCACACCTGGCATTTCCACATGGGTCCAGGGCTTTCGACTCAGATCTCTGTGCTTGTAAGACAAGCACTTCACATACGAAGCCATCTCCCTAGAGCAAGCTTTTTGATGTTTTAGGCTGGGGGCTGCATTCAAATCATCCCTATTGCTTTAAGCATCTTCCTGAAGACTTTGGTAGATTTCTCTACCAATATTTCCAAATGCTGTCCTGGCCTGAAAAATCATTGCATTCCCAGCTTGGTCTCCTGGTCACTAGTTCTATGGGTGAATGTGGAGGTTCTTCTTACTCTGAACCCAGGAGGCTGGCCCCTTCTCAACCCTCTGCCTGCTCAGAAAACTGGTCCTTATCATCTGCATTTAATGCCCTGGGCATAATGAGCCCTCAGCAACTGAACTCAGGGACTATTGGCCATGGAATGCATCTTGCTTTAGGTAGCAAATGGAGAATTCAGCACCACACTCAGATTCTAGGAAACCCAGGGAAATCCTAGGCAGAAGAAAGCATGTGAGCTATGCCCTGTCAATGTTTCCAAGGGTGCTTCTAACGTAGGTGCATATTGGAACACCTGGAATTGATAGAAACTTATCAATCTCAGACCTCAACCACCAGAAACTGTGAATTTAGTGACCTAGGAAGGTGTTATACTTTGAATGCACAGTTTAATGGCTTTTGTTGTTGTTGACGTGTATGTGTGTGTGTATGTGTGTGATGTGTGCGTGTATATAATTATGTTGAAATGTGTGTGGTAGAGAGAGAGCCAAAGGTTACCCTTGGGAGTCTTTTATTACCCTTCAATTTATTCACTGAGGCAAGGTCTCCCATGCCTGAACCCAGAGCTCACTGACTGAACTAGTCTAGCCAGCTTGCTGCAGGGGATCTTCTATCTGCTGGGATGGCACATGGGGAGGCTCATCCAACCCAGCATTCACATGGGTACTAGGGATCTGAACTCAGGTTCCTGTGGTGACTCAACACTTGTTTTACTGACTGAGCCATCTCCTCAGCCCCTGGCTCATGTCCTGGAAGCTCAGTTGAAAGCTGTTGATGCTGTGTTGGGTGGTGCTGAAGACTTTGGAGTTGGGTCCAGTTGGATCACTGGGGATAAGTCTTTGAAATGTATTATTCCTGATTACTTCCTATAGTTCTCTGCTTCCTGGTGGTCATGATGTGAACTGCTATCCCACAACGATGAACTGAACCTTTTCAAACCTTTAGCCAAAGTAAGCACATCCATCTTCTCAGAGTTATTGTGTGGGGTATCTTGACACAGCCACCCAGCCACAAAAGCCACCAACGCAGGTGAGTCTCAAGCATCCAATCTCACTGAAAGCCCCAGAGAAGTGTTCCTCTAGACAGTAGTCACCTGAGAGCCAGGACTCTGTGGTTGGACGGTTTAGGAGAAAAGCCCTAAACAAGCATCTTGCTCTTCAAAACATGGATCAACAATCTAAGCATGACTTGAAAGTCTGAGAAACCCAAAATCTTGGCCCCCCTCCTCACACCTCTGGAGGAAAATCTGACTTATAATAGGTTGCAGGTGATTGGCTGGAGATGCCAAGAGAATTGATTTCACGGTAAAACACGAAGTGCTCTATTAGCATGCATTGACTATTTTGAGTTGGGTGTGTCACAGTAAAATAATGGGACAGTTGTATACACATGTGTTTCCTTTGTCTGCTGAAACCAAATTTCATCTTTGAAGTTGTCAGCTTCCCAGTTGCTTATATACCCCCCTTTCTTAGCAGGGTTCTGATGTTGTCTGCTTTCTCCCATGAGTCTCTTTCATACTACAGTGCACATGACTGCCAAATGCATGGGGAGTTTCACAGTTTGGGCAATAAGGGTTTGAGCCTTGGACTTGCTACTTGCTGGCTATGAAAACTTAAGAAAATCACTGAAGCTCTCCCTGGTATTCATGTTTGTCAGCCATAAAAAAAGGAACAATAGTCCTTGCATGGCCCATCCCATGGGGCTGCTTTGAGGATCAAATCAGATAATTTCCATAAGCTAAGGGAGGTGTAATTGTCATTTCAGCATTTGCATGACTCATAGCATTCTGAGTTCATCAAAGCTTTGTGTGGGGAGGAGGAAGGTGCAGGTGTCTATGCAGCAGCTTCGAGCTGCAGCAGGAAATAATCCTCAGAGAATTTGGTGCCAGGGGAGAGATATTCTGTTTCTTTTTTTTGCTTCTTTTGGATGTGTGTTACGATGCAGCACAATACGTGGTACGTGCATGTTTGTGGCACGTGCACATGCGTGTGCAGATATCCATACCCTCTATGACTCTTCTGCCCTAACTCCCTGAGACAGAATCTGTCACTGAGTTTGGAGCTTCCTTGTTAGAAGTGAGACTGGCTGACCAGTGAGTCTCAGTTCTCCTCTTTGCTCTCTCAGCATTGGGATTAAGGCATGCGTGGCTACTCCCAGATTTTTATGAGGGTTCTGGAGCTAAAACTCAGGTCCTCATGTTAGCACTGAGAGCATTCTGTACCGGCTGAGCCATCTCCCCCCCCCAACTACTCTTTCTCCATGAACTTATGTGATTCCTTTGTCTTCCAAAAGGACTTGAATGCCTCAAATATATTTTATTTATTTGTCTTAGCTGCTAAGAAGTTTAAAGTTAAATTAGGTGGTTTGTGGCAATTCCTAGTTCTTCTCTATTTTCTCTAGCAAATCATCTAGAGCATCTTTCTGAAGTAAGCGAAAACTAAATTCATAGCAGCAATAATGATAATGGCGAGAGATACAAGTTACAACTCAAATACAGATGGAATATTCTGCACAATGTCCAGTTGTTTAGACCAGCACTGCCCAATAAAAATTTCATGCAAGCTTTCACTGAATCCTAATGCTCTAGTAGCCTCAAATAAAAAAGTTAAAAAAGTAGCATTTATTTTAATATATTTAAGCCAATATTACCAAAATATTGCTTCAAATTCAGGTAATATAAAATTCACTGAGATAGTGTGCATGGCTTGTTCATCCTAAGGCTTCAAATGTCGCTGTGCATCTTGATTTCATAAGCGTCACAATTACCTTCTCAATGCTGGCACAAAACACAAAGCAGCAGCTTGCGAGAGGAAAGGGTTTATTTTGGCTTACAGACTCGAGGCGAGACTCCATAATGGGAGGGAAAAAATGATGGCATGAGCAGAGGCTGGACATCACATCCAGGCCAACATCAGGTGGACAACAGTAGCAGGAGAGTATGCCAAACACATTAAAGGGGAAGCTGGTTATGATACCTGTAAGCCTGCCCCCAACACACCTCCTCCAGTAAGTCTCCAATTAACAAATTGCCATCAGATGGGGATCAAGCATTCAGACCCAGAATGCATGAGTTTATGAGGGATACCTGACTCAAATCAGCATAGCACGCATGCTCCTTTCTGAGCTGAGCCACGCCCCCAGTACCGTATCTAACATTTTGAACCCTCTTCTTTGGCACTGGTCATGTAACTAGTGGTCTAGCTCTACGCATGGCCAGTAATGGCCACTCTGGACAGCTTAGGCTTAGGCAATGTTTTGGAGGGAGAGTTGCAATAACAGTTACCATTTTTTGCAAGTAGACTTTGTGCTTTATAAGCATTGCTAATTGTCTTAAGACCATTGGTGTCTGGAGCTACCATCTCTCATTTTGCAGATGATAACACAGCAATTCTGAGACGTGAGGTCATCAGTTCCAAAACTGAAAAGCAGACCTGGAATCCAAACCTAGTTCTAAGGCCAAACCGAGGACCTGTTTTCTGATGTACTGATTGACAGCATCCTTAAGATTAGGGGACCCCTCTTTGTGTAGTGTCAACAGTGTCGAACACCATGTCTGAGCTCAAAGCCATCTCCAGCCATCCAATCCAGAAACTCTCTGGAAGATGAGAGTGAGGGCTCCACCCACGATGAAGCAGGCATCTCTCCACCAACCACTGCCTTCAACCTGAACGGCTCAGATGAGAAGTTTGGAAGAAGCAATTATGATTTTATTGCACCCGCTGTGCTGACGATTAATGCTGAGTGCGGGTAGAAAATGCACCCTCTCATTTGCTAACACGCACTATAATTATGCATGCCTCTCCAGGTACTATAATTTAGAACTTAAAAAAGCCCCATTCCGAATAAGTAGTGCTGTACTTGTAAAACATTACAGATGTGTTATCATATAAACGAGAGAGCTGTGACATGATAGCAAGATCATAAATCCCCAACTTAGATTTGGAGACAAGATATGTCAAAAGCAAATCCACACTGCCACTTAATCTTCTCCATAAACTGTTTATTTTTTCTGAGTCCTACAATAATACATGTCAGACGGCTTTGATAGTTTCCAGATTAATGTGTTTTCCCCCTTCAGGTCATCACAGGACTACTCATTTCATTAAATTAACTCTGCTCGTTGCAAGGTAGAAACATGCTGCAAAATATAACTATTTGCACAAAATTGGGAGCCAGCAAGATGGAATTAAGAAATAAAACTGATATGCCCCCATTTCCGGGGAGGGTGGAAATGCCATTTGGAATCACATCTTGATTTTCTGGGCTCCCATGGGGCACAGCGAGCCCTACAATTACAGAGATGCAGGCTGGGTGGTGTGCTTTCACTCAAAGACATTTGTTTGATGTCTGACAGATTCCACCTCCTTCCCAGGATGCCTATGGGGTGGAGTTGGTCCTCATCAACCCACACCCTAATTAAAAAGAACAGCACCTGCAATAGCAGAGGCCTCTCAGGTATAGCTTCTTCCCCAAGGTGAGAGCCACCACCAACAGAACAAGCTCTTTCACACCTGTGTGAGGCACAGGTGCTTCAGGAGAGATGTTGGCCTCTCTGTGCCCCACCCAAAGCCAGATTTCCAAACTGGAGAGCTCTAAGAACTGCCCTATCCCTCCCAATAACTTAATATGGAACACACCAAGACTGTGCCGGTTGAGGGAAGCTATTTGAGAGTATGGGAACATGCAATCAGAAACCTTCAGATCCCCAACTCAGGAGACCAGGGGTCAGTAAACTTTGTTTTTCTATAAAAAGCCAGAAAGCAGATTGTTAGACATTGAGAACCACACAAGTGTCTATCTCCAACAGCCAACTCTGTCACTGTAACCTCCAAAATATTCAGACCAGGCCTAAATCAGTGAACATGGCAGTGTTCCCATAGAATTCATTTATGCTCACTGAAATGTAAATTTCATGTAAATTTCATTGTGGATCACTAGACATCTTTGCATGTGTCCCCAGATTCCGTTCTTTTGATTTTTCTTCTATTGCTTTAGACACAACAAGTGTTCTTAGTTTAGGGGGTGCATCCATGGGGCACAGACACATGTGTGGGGCTGGAGAGATGATTCAGCAGTTAAAGCACTTGCCTGTAAAGTTTAACAACCTGGATTTGGTTTCCCAGTGCCCAAGTAAAGCCAGATGCACAAAATGGTGCTTGCATTTGGAGTTTGCTTGCAGTGGCTAGAGGCCCTGGAATGCCCCCCCCCCATATCTCTTTCTCTCTGTGTACAAAACACATATTATCAGATTTAGCCCATGGGCTGTGTAGTTGGCTGGAACTTGGCAATGGGAACATTGAGCTATATGACCTTGTCACAAGTGCAGAGCAAGCTTTGTTATTCAGAACTGCTTATTGGGGAGCCCAGCAAATATCAGGTGTCATTTCTCCCCCATGCAACTTCTTCCCATGTGACACCCTCAGAGGCTAATGAAAAGTCTAGAGAGAACCCCAGGACCCTGAAGTCCCTCTGTAGGCAGAAGTGTGCAGAATGGGGGGCGGGGAGAAGGACTCCCAGAAATAACGAGCAAGAAATTAACCAGAACAGGGCTGGTGATGAGTGGTGAGGGTAAGCAATTATATGGAACTTTCTCCCAAGGTGTGACAACAAAGCCTCAGAGTCTGTCACACAGGTGACAGTGTGAACACTCACAGGAAAGGAAAGCAGATATCACCGAGTGCTTGTGCCCTTTCCTTTCTTTTCGGTACCTAGAGGAGTGCTGGGTCCTTGGCAGAAGGCACTCGGTTAGTTTGACACAGGACTTTTGTTCTTTTGTGAGAAGGCGAGGTTAATGGTGTTAGGGACACAGATGGAATGCACAACAAAGAAGGAATGAGAGAGGAGATGTTTGATCCCTGCTTTACGTTTGCAGGCCTCCAACCCCATGGATGAGTTGCCACTTCTAAGCCCATGGAATGTCAGACCCAGAAGAAGACATTAGTATTTGAGACACTTCACCAGCAATCAAGACCTCTGCTAAGCAAGCTGGATGTTCTTGGTCCCCATTGCTGTTCCACAGGAGGTAGCAATCCTTGCCTTAGACATGTTCTCAGGTGCCATGGAAGAGACATTCCTGGACACCGATTGTAAAAGCATCCTTCTCCTAGAGTGAGGAGTTGATGATGGTACCTGGTAGGAAAGCTTCAAGCATGAAGTCTGGACCTTTGTTTAAATGAACTGTCATTCCTTGGAGACCAGGCCAAGAGCTGTACCAGATCATCACAGAGCCTTAACCAGGAGGATACATTTTTCATTGCAAAACGTCCAATGCACGGGATCCCTGTTCAGCTGACCCTCCAATATGGCTGTCTTCCAGATGTTGACTCCTGGACCCAGACTCCTCCTCCCATGTGGAACCTGGGACATAGGCACATTTGAGTTATCTGGCGGTGTTCCTCCACCAGATTCTGGTTCAGTGGGTGGGGATGGGGCTGTCCCCTGGGGAAGCTGATGCTGTGCAAGCAGCTCTGAGGAGAAGATCTGGCCACGGGTGCACACACCTGTAATCCCAGCATTGAGGACTGTCATGGTTTGATCCAGGTGTCCCCCACAAACAAATGAATATGTTCTGGGTAATCAATCCTCAGCTGATGGCAGTTTGGATTTTACAACCTCGATGGAGCTGTGTTGTTGGGAGTGGGCTTTTGGGGGTTATAAGCCAGCTTCCCCTTGCCAGTGTTTGGCACACCTTCCTGCCGCTATTTCCAGTGCTGTGGCGGAGGTGATGTCCACCCCTCTGCTCATGCCATCGTTTTCCCTGCCAGGATGGAGTCTCCCCTTGAGTCCGTAAGCCAAATAAACAAATTCCTCCACAAGCCTCTTTTGTTTGGGTTCTTTCTGCATAGCAACTAGAAAGCTGACCGCAACAAGGAGGCTGAGACAGGAGGGTGCTGAGTGTGAGACCAGCCTGGACTGCATAGCAAGAAAAGGCATGAGGCATGATCAATATATCCCTCCTCGTCAACCTCCATGTTTCACAAACTATCAAGCCTGCCTCTCTTACCTTACAAAGAGGTCCTGGTTCACTGTCCTCTCCTTCTACCAACTCTCTATAGAGTGTCCAACTCATTGTTTAGAGGTTTGACATTCATCCTGGAACTTTTGGAACTAACAATGCCTTCACTGGCAATAGGATGAAGGGAGATTCTTTCCTTGTAGTCCAGAACCCTCCAATGGTGGCTCCACGTGTCCTCATCACATCCCTCTCCCTTTGTGCCTAAGATTTCATCAATAGCAAACCATAAGCTTCTAATCACACTTGCATATTTTGCTTTCTCTTCCCTGACCAATATATCTGCTGGATAGATTCTTAATCAACTTTTAAATCCATGCCCACAAGAATATATACTGGTTTATTTAAGAAGATGTACAAAGAGTACAATTAAAGTATGAGACCCACACCTCCCATTGGAAAATGTGGAGAAGCCTTAGATAATATCACAGGCTGCACAGGGTGCAGGGAAAACAGCGAACCCTGGAATTACATTTCTATATCTGATTAGTGAATGATGTGGGTGTATACGGCTATTTGGAGTGGGGGTGGAGCAACTGTGGCTTGCTTCATGACTCAGCAAATGCATATCTGTATATCTCCCCATCAAGCACTCACTTATTTATGGCAGGAGCAGGATTCTAATTATAGTGTTTCTTGTAGAATAAAAGTTCAAAATTTATATAAAGCATCCATCAGTGAGAATCAGTGTACAAATTAAAGTCTCACAGGGAGTAGATCAGTATTTCTCCATGTGCCTCCTCGAGAGCCCTCTGGGTCTAATGCAAGAAGCAAGGCTGGGATCTACAACGGGATACAATGTACGTGAGCACCCATAGACTCACAAACACATGCAGGCAAGCCATTACCACTTCCTACAGTAATGGACTTAATAGTTCACACCATACTACTAATTATGATTACCTATAAGGTTGAAGGCGGAGTGGAAGTGGTCCTTGGGGTTCTTCACTGAACTTTTAATTTTTATGTGTTATTTATTTCCGGTGTTATTCATATAAATAAAAATTTTTAAACCTCAAATGTCTCTAAAACTGTCTCCAAGTCCCTCTAGCAGAAGCCTTCCCTTTATCATCTATATAGTTTTGGCTTTTTAGAATGTTGTCTTCTCATTATATTTTCAATGGGCTTGTCTTCCTCACTGGGCCATGAACTTGTAGGGAGAGGGTCATTTCCTGTCCATCTACTTAACTCTGTGTATAATACAGTGCTTAGTACACAAATGGTTTTCAGCCCCATGTGACTTACTCAGAGGGTCTCATGAGAACCTTCTGGTTGCAGCCACAATTGTACCATGAACCCTGGGGCAACACGTGCCTCCATGCACATGTCTTATCCAATCTTGACCCCGGCTGGCACAAAGCAAGCCACACATTAATGACCTAGGGTTCCAAGGTTGATATGCAGCTCCTGTGGACTGACTCAGCTATTCTAATTGAAAAAAATAAATAAATAAAAACTGAAATACTTGTATGCATCTGGTATCCTTTGTGCTCCAACTCTCTACTGAGAAACATCTTCCTACCTGGTCCAGTAGGGTGCATCCCAAACCTTGCTCCAGTTCTGTAAGCATGACCACTCTATACTGTGAGGATCACCTGTGTGGTATTAATAGGCAACCTGGTTAAATTCTTGGTACCTATGTGTCATCTCATTGAGGCCTCATTCTAAGGAAGACCTTGACAGCCACTTGTCAAGACCAACGTGCTTAAAGGCAAAGGAAGGACTAAATCTCAGTTCTGAACACACTTCCTATGGGGAGAGAACAGCGAACCAAGAAATGAACACTTGTGCAATGGAGGCACCAAAGTCTGGGGAGGCAATCAACATCTTTTAATTCAGCCAAGTAATCCACTCAGTGACAAGGAGTCCTTAACTGGAACTGGGGACTAGGTACAATGCACTGGGAACCAAAATCTTGGGCCCCCAAAGAGAAATGCACTTTACAAGTGATTTACAAAGAGGCTACTAACAATAGAATCTAGCCAATTCAGAAATGTGTATCTCAGTTAACCTATACTGATCTCACTCTCCGATGGAGATTCTTTTTTCTTTTTTTCAGAAGGCTCCGAGAGAGCTGTGGCTCTTCCAACCCTATCAATGAGCCACAGGCCAATAGCTGACATCCTGGCAAGAGATGAACCACCCCAGACCTACCATGGAGGCTCCACAAGAAACCCCGCAGAGAGTGGTGGGATAAGCAAGAGACCTATAACCACAGCCAATCAGTCACCCCAGGATAAGCCAGTGAGACAGACACAATGATTTTCAACACAACCTCAAGCAGAAGTACAGAGGCCACTAAGACCTCAACAATAAAGCAACCTTAATACTCACCCACCATGACTCAGGGAACTGAGTGGAAGAGGGGGTGGAAAGATTGTAAGATCCTTGGTGGAGGAGAATATCCAGAGACATGGCCTCCTCAGTAACAACATACAAAGGGGGTTGGAACTGGGTTGACTCCTAGGTTATCCATAACCCCCTACCCCATAGAATGATCCAGACTGCCCATGGAGAAGGCTGTCCAGCTGACTGGGAACAGGAAAGAGGGAAACCGGGGAAATGGAGATACTAACACATTATTTGCTCATTCAATGTATCTAATTATGGATAATAAAGGAAAATAAATAAATAAAACAACTTCCTCAGAGGAAAAAAATAAACAAACCTAGAACCCCTGTCATTACCACAAGCTCTGCTGTCATTGGTACACATCATTGGCTCAGGGGAAAGCTGTCTGGGAATGACACACCAGCTCCATAAGTAAAGCCCCTTCAAAAAGTCACCTTCCCAGTTCTTTTTGCATGTGTTATGGTTTGAATCTGAAATATGTTCCCACAAGCTCATGTTCTGAATGCTTGGTCCCCAGCTGGTGGCACAATTTCAAAGGCCATGGGACTTTTAGGAGGTGTAGCCTGGCTGGCAGAAGCAGTCATTAGAGGCTAGTCTTGGACGGTTATACCACCCTGCTTTCTGTCTAGTCCCTGATGTTTTTTGGTCTGCCATGATGGAGTTCACACCCTGTCTGTTGTGTGAAATCCTTTGAAACCATGAGCCCAAGGCCCTTCCTCCTTTAAGTTGTTTCTGTCAGTGAGGTTATCACATTGAAGAGAAGACTAATTCATCTTAGAGCCCAGCTGGCTCTATCCTGTTCCATGAAGCTCTCTTCTGGCTTCTGGCCCTACTCCTCCCCTCCAAGAGATCACCATGTCACCACACACACAGGAAGCTGGCATCAAGCCATTCATGTAGCAAATGAAATGAAATCCCTGCGGACAGTGCAGAGCCCTGGGAGGACTTAATAAGAAGCTACATCTGTCCACTCCAGAGACCCGCAAGTTCAGGTGACCCTGTTTTCATGCTGTTGCATGCACACAACTTGGGAATATAGATAAATGTTATTTATCTGCAAGACACTTTAATCAAATTCTCTGAGAAAGAGAAAAAAAAGATTATTAATGTAGCCAGCATCCCAGAAATGACAAGTGACGTCTGTAATTGAAGCTAAATGCTTCAGGCTCCTTGGGTATGTTGGGGAAGGCGGCTGGCAGGGTGACAGGCTTAGGTGATGAGAATGCAGTGTGCCAGGCTGAGAAAACAGATTTCCGCTTTTGTATCGGCTCACTTCCTAGACAGGAGGTGCCTAGCGGTCCCCTTAATCATGCATCAAGCTGAATGGCATTTGAAATGGTAATAACCCCCCCACACACACCCCAAGTTGCAGCTGTCCCTCTGTGTTTTGGTGTTCATTCCTAATCAGATAGCAGCTGACCTCATGCAAAGCCATCAGTAACAACTAGCCTACAATTAATCCTGGAGGAAAATGAATACCTCTCTCCTGGAGAATATAGGTTGGGGGGGGTGAAATCATATTGGAAACACTTTTGATTATTTTCTTTTCCTTAAATGAAAACGTCATTCTGAAATCCCATTGGGAAAGCACTCATATACTTCCTCTCCCAGATGAAGACTGAGTTGAGTTGAAGGCAAAGTTGCTCCTCCCAACTAACCTATACTACCTTCCCCAATTCAGCAATATCTGCCTTTGGGTACTACTCTTAATTGTAGTGACTTCAAAAGAAATCCATGTCCACATGCCACCTTAGACCATCTGAATCTGGAGAGAGGATGGGTGGGGAATGTTCTCTGAACTCTAGTATTCTACTTGGTAGCAATAAATGAGAAAATGTGGGGCACCTTGTAATTTCTCCCTAAATTTCTTAGCAATAACAGTGATTTTCAATGCTCAGTTTAGCCTGTAGAAAGGTGGGTCTGACCAGAAAGAAAGTACCCTTCCTCTGGAGAACATTTGATGCCTCAGTTTCCCATCTTAGAACTTTGTCCTATGGATTTACAGTTTTATCTGTTCGTATAGATAGTTTCTCTGTCTCCAGATGCAAATTCCTCCTTGGGAGATCAAACATGATGTTGTTTGTAATCAGACTCTGAAAAAGAGAGAGGAAGGAATAACACAGGTCTTGGGCACATTACAGAGTCCCAAGGCAGGAAAGAAAGAAAAGGAATGGAGGGGATTGTAATGTTCCCAGTGGTGGGAAGAGGGATCAATAGATGGAGGAGAAAGAAATGGCAATTATGACAAATATTACAAGTGAGTGGTGGATGTAAAATGCACCCTAAGTGTGGTGCAGGGGCTAGCGACAGCAGCATGGGGTGGGGGAGCTGGTCTTGGGCCCATCCCAGGCTCCCTGGGTGAGATGCATTCAAAGGCTGCAATCTGCGCCCCAAGGAGATCCCCAGCTCTACCTGTGCATGCTGAAGTCTGAGAAGCAGCACTCTAGGACACTCAGGAAGAAGCAGGGGACATAAACTGAGAGTGACATTAAGCCTGTTCCTTCGTCTTCTCTTCCTTTCCCTGAAAGCTGCTTACAAACACACAGCAGCTGTGCTTTGCGAGACACTAGGCAGCTTCTGGTCAATGTCAACAGCTTTATTTGTTGAAGCTCAAAGTGATACTGGGGGCATAATCTGTCATTAGAAAAAGTCCCATATCAGAAGAAAAATGGTAGGACTCTTGTCTTTTCTACTGTGTCTAAGACTCCTCTGTAGTTCTAACCTTTGGCCAACGTTTTTCTTTACCAAATATTGGTCAGGCTATTGTACTGGCAAGATGGCTTGTGTCTCAGGTAAGACATAAAAGCCAATCTAAGCATCTTAAAAGGATGGCCTGTGGGTGGAATTAATTACCCACGGAAACCCATTAGGTGGGTATATCACTTGCTTTTCTCATTGTTGTGCCCAAGTACCTTACGAGAGGCACCATAGGGAAGGAAGGATATATTTTAGCTTACAGTTTTGGTAAATAATAATTCATCATGGCAAGGTCACATGGAAGCAGGAGGCTGCTGGACACATTGTGTCCCAAGTCAGAAAAGGAAAGAGACATGAATGTTTTTCTCAGTTCACTTGCTCCAGGACCCCAGCCCATGGAGTAGTGTTAGCTACAGTTAGGGTGGATTGACCCACCTCAATTAATCTGATCTAGAAACTGCCTCACAGTTATGCCCAGAGGTTTGGTTCCCCAGTGGTACCAGATCCTGTCAAGTTGACAATTAAGATTAACCACCAGGAGCTGGAGAGATGGCTCAATGTTTAATGCATTTACCTGCAAAGCCTAATGACCTAATGACTAAAATCAGATGCACAAAGTGGCACATGTATCTGGAGTTTGTTTGCAGCACCTAGAGGCCTGGTGGGTTCATGCATTCTCTCTCAGTATCTCTCTCTTTCTCTCTCACTCTCTCTCATTGCAAATAAATAAATAAAATATTTCAAAAAGATTAACCATTGCAACAGGTTTGAATGACAAAAAGAAATAACGTATCCCAAGTGAGACCCTTTAGACATGCTTTCTTAAACCTTCAAAATAACGATGCAATGGAAATGCAGTTGTCTTACTGTATTTTTAGTTTTTCATTGCTGTGAGCAAGTACCTGACAGAAAGCAGTTTATGGAAGGAAGGGCTCCTTTAAACTTACAGGTCAGGAGGGGCAAGCGCCCACCATGCTGAGAAAAGGCATGGAGGAAGGGGCATGGAATGGTTGGTCACATTGTTTCTGCACCCAGGACTATAAAACTTCAAGGTCTACCCCTACGAGGCTCTAAGTCCTAGAAGTTCCACAACTTTCCAAAACAACATCACCAGCTGGAAACCAAGTTTTCAAACACACAAGTCTATGGGAGACAGTTTACATCCATATCACAGCACCCACTTTACAAGTCAGGAAGCATAGACAGATTGAGAGAGGCCAGGGGACCTCACTAAGGTCACATCAACATTAAGTGGTAGGATAGAGATCTCACCAGGTCACCTACTGTCTCTTAACTCACCTTTAAAGAAAAATAGAAATTAGTGCCCTTTGGATGTCCCAAAAGACTGTTATAATAGCAGCAAAGGAAACATGTGCATGTTAAAAAATCTTTATCCTCTTTGTTAATATGTTATTAAATAAGTTTAATAATAATGTGATAGAGGCAAAAATGTAGTGATCCACATGCCCCCAAGAGGCCTGGAGATATGTGTGGCTCAATTGCAGTGCAGATGTTACAGGGCCCTGGATTCCATCCCCAGCATTGCCAAAAATAAAAAAACTAAAAACAAAAACATGTCTTCTCAGGCTATGTGTAAGCAATGCTAAAACATCAGGCTGAAAGGATAGAATTTCACTTGCCTAATCTTAACTAACATCTAACCCATGGATTCAGCAGTGGGACCCACTGACAACTGAAGAGGAGACTTGGGACACTGGATGCCCAGGACCCACCAGTGAAGATGAGTGCATGGAGTCTCCCCTGACAGCACATGGGGCCAATAAACCATCAGGACAGAATCCTGGGGTTGTATTTGTTTACAAGGGTATCAGTCATAGTTTGGAGAGTACCAATCTAAGATATTAAACTCTAGGGTGTACATCTCTACTTCTCTGGAATTTATCTCAGCCCAAGTCTGAACTTACCACAGTTCAGTTCTAAGTGTGATTATTTTCTCCTTTGTTTCCAGCTATGGAACATGAGAATCAAGTGCTCATTCATATTGTTTGGAAACTAACAACAGTTCTCCCAAGGGGGTAAATGCCAAAGCCCTGGATTTCTCTGCAGCTGAAGGGGTCAGGAACAGGACACTAGGTGGAAAGCTCCTGCAGGTTTTATTTTAAAGATATCTGTTCATATGTACTTGCTCAGATGCGGAACCAAATACTCAAGTTCCAAAACCTGCCCAACACCTGTCCGGCATAGATTCCTATATGTAAGCAAGTTAATAAGCTCACCAACTTCTTCATTGGACAAAGTTAGAAGGGAGTATATCATATGTATGTATTCATGTTCATATGTGTTCAGATTCACATGAAAGGGTGTGTCGCAGTCAGCCACGCGCCACTGGGATGAATCTTCAAACCAGGCACAGTTTTGAGGAGGAAAGTATTTACTGAAACTACAGATTGAGGGGAAGTTCCATAACAGTGAAAGAGGTTGGCCCTCTCTCACAGGTCTGAGCAGAGAGAAAAACCCATCACCAACACCATACACATAGAACAGCAAACAGGCAGGAGGGCCAAGGAGAGAATTTCTTCCCTTTTATGTAGCCTTAGGGTGGGATCTTACAAACCTTCCCCAGACTTAATGGCTTCCCGAGTCTCTGGAATTTCCTTCCTGCACTGCCCACACAGGAAAGGATGTTTACTTCTAGTTTCTTTGAGCTTCTTTACATCCTGCCCCCTACTGCGAGGCTGCCTTCCTATGAGCATCCTCAAGCAACCCAACCAAGATAATGAAAAAGATCAAGTTGACAACAAAACCTAACCATCACAGGGTGTATGGAAGCCAGAGGACAACCTCAGGTGCCATGTTCAGGCATGTCATCCACCACTTTTTGATACAAGGTCTCTCATTGGCCTGGCACTCATTAACAAGGCTAGACTGGCTAGCCAAAGGAATCCTTCTCTCTCTACCTCTTCAGTGCTGGCATTACAGGTGCATGCCGCCAGGTCTGGTCTTTATTGGACAGATGTTTATGGAGTACTCAGTAGAGCTGTTATTGTTCTTGGCACAGGGGTGAGCAGTGAACAAAGTGGACAAGGTCCTTAGCACTCACAAGCTTCCTTCCTTATGGGGATGCCAAGAAGGAAAGTAAACTAATAAGTACAAGGGAAGATGGTCAGCTGAAATGAAGACTAGGCATAGGAATAAAATTAGACAGTGGTCTAGAGAGAAACCAGGGGAAATGACTCAGATGGAGCACTTAACAGTGGCTTCTCCAATGGAGTCTCAAAATTTCATTTCTTCTGCATCCCTCTCTGGAAGTTACTAGAAGATATTATTCCTAAAGCATGGTGGGGGTCGGGGGGGGGAGCCAGGAGAAGAGCATACAGCTCAAAGAGTACGGCTATAGTACTCTCATGGAGGTCTTTAGATCCCCAGACCACGGCTAGGAGTCAAGAATATTGAAGCAGGTAGAAAAGTACCAAAGGGTCATTTTGAAGCAGGTGGTATTGATAATACCTTAGTTTGAGGATATTCACCCAAATGGAAGACAGAATGTAGGTGGCAAATAATTTTGTGAAGAACCTTGCAAACTTTACTTATCAGAGTAAGTGGATCCAGCACATTAGGAGGACAGGGCCTACAGTGGATCAGAGACTCAATAATAAAACCCGAGTCTCCTCTTGCATAGCTGGAAGACAGTAAAAAAAGAGAAACAATGGCTCTTAAGACTGAGCTTGTGGTGCTTAAAACTGTACTCTTAGGTGAGCTGGTCACCGTACCTTTGTGGTGGTTTGAAGGAGATGTCCCCCATAAATTCATAGTTTTCAATGCTTCTTCCCCAGATGGTGGCAATGTGGGAGGTGGAGCCTTGCTAGAGGAGGTGTATTACTGAAGGTGGGCTTAGGGGTGTTATATCAGCTTCCCCTTGCCAGAGATCGGCTCAGTTTCTTGCTATTGTTTTTCACCTCCTGTGGCAGAGGTGATGTCCAGCCTCTGTTCATGCCATGCTTTCCCCTGCCATTATCAAGCTTTGCCTGGAGACTGTAAGCTAAATTAAACACTCTCCTGCCTTCAGCTGCTTTTTGTCAGGTGCTTTGTCCCAGCAATGAGAAGGTAACCACAACACTTGTATGTGACACCCAATCACTCAAACCACCATTAATGGATGATATTAACTCACTATTTTATTTCAAAATCTTTAAATCTCATGCTTATGTGATTAGTGTTTTCTGATTGGGCCATGTTTAAAAATGTATAAAGTCATGCTATGTGTACTAAGGGGCACAGAGGCAGACCCACAATTTGTAAAAGAAATATTAAACATGCCAATGCCCAATGACTCCCCCTCTCCTAGCAGACACTGCATCAGCTCACCCTCTGTTCTTTTTTTTAATATTTTATTTTTTTATTTATTTGAGAGAATGAGGGAGAGAGAACGAGAGAGAGCGAGAGAGAAAGAGAGAGAGAGAGAGAGAGAGAGAGAGAGAGAGAGAATGGGGAAGCTAGGGCCTCCAGGCACTGCAAAGAACTCCATACTCATGCACCACCTTGTGCATCTGGCTTTATGTGGGCACTGGGGAATCAAACTCAGGTCCTTCTGCTTTACAGGCAAACCCCTTAACCGCCAAGCCATCTCTCCAGCCCTCACCCTCTGTTCTTAAACACCTTTGAGGGTCAGCCTAAGACAGTCCAATTTCTTAAGGTATCATGCCTAACACTTCAATTTCTTCCAATAGAGAGCAGATCAGAGGGAGGGCTCATTCTCAGTAAGAGAAGCCTCAAGAACCCACCCTGGCCAGAAAATAGATGTTCAGATCACAAATGTTTTCCTATAGAGCAAGTAATAACATTGGGCCAGCCCATCTCTTAATTACATGCCTGACCATGCAAATGTCCACAGGCACTTACTGTGAGAGGAAGGACTTTTATTTAAATGTGTAATAGAAAGAACTCAGCTGCAATTGCTGATCAGTGCTTCTTTTTTATTTATTGTCTCTCCTCTCCTGTGCTGGCCTTGCCCCAATAATAAAATCCCACTTAGCACTTACTTTTTTGAAAAAAAAAACACATAATTTTTCACCATTATAGGAGTAAAGAAGAGAGGACATGAAAGGAGCTTTCTCTTTCCTTCCCTTCTTTCTTTTTCTTCCTTAAGAGACTAACATTCTTCTCTTCTCCCAAATATTTAATCATAATTATATTAAGAAACATTTATAAAAAGTTAAGTAATAAAATTAAATAGGCTGGAGAAAAACAGAGAAGCGGACAGCAAGGATTAACTGTAGTAATATAAAGAATAGATTATATTTAATGAAAATTTCCTCAGTGTTCAACATTTTTATTATACTTAATAGTGCTGGGCTTCATTTTTGTCTCTAGTAATTGTGTGTCCATAATGAATGGCCATTCTTATTCCCCCATTGAGTCCTGACAGAAATTAATAAACCTAATTCTGTAGGTTTAAGTTTAATTTTGTTGAAATATATAAAGTAGTTACATATTCACTTAGTAGCCAGCCAAGACACAGTGGCCTGAAGCTTCTCAGCAACTTTATAGTGTGTGCATTGTTTTCTAGATCTTTCTCCCCTTTTTCTTCCCCTCCCCTTTCTGATCTTAGCCAGGAGCCTTGTTTGTTATTCTGCAAAAGGATATGCATGGCCGCGGAAGTGGAACAGTGGCCAGGGTGAACGTCGTAAAATGAACAATTATATGATCTAGTCGTTTTTCCAAGAACAGCTGTTAATGATTGCTAAGCACTGTCTTGTTGGGTTTATAGTTTAAGAAACTATGTGATAAAAGAATGGGGGATGGTCACCTTATAATCCACCAGGTCTCCAGCAATAAATCATGTCCACAACCTGGCCAGAGCTCAGAGAACATAGAAAATCCCCTTCTGGGTTTCAGGTACCAAATGGGATTTCCATGAAAATTCAGCCTTGGTCAATCAGGAGAAGTACAAAGGAGTCATATTGGCTTTGGACCACATCGGACTGGTCTACCCATGTGTAATGGGCTGTAAATGCTGCTTTCAGAGAAAAGTCAGCTCTATGCCTTGGACATTAGTGACTTTAGTCATTGCTGTGATCAAATGCCTGACAAGAAACAGCTTGAGGAAGGAAAGGGTTTTTATTTCAGCTCCCAGTTCTAGGGCATCCATTCCATCATGGCGGGGAAGGATGGCCCAAGGAGGCTGGCTGGTCACCATACACCTTAGGAAGCCAAGAGAGATTAATACTCTCAGTCAGAGAGCTCTCTCCTTGAACACAGCCCAGGACATTTGCTCATGGAATGGCACTGTCTACATTAAGGAAGGTCTTTTCACCTCAAATAACCTAATCCAGAAACCTCCTCACAGACACATGCCCAGAGATTTGTTTCCATGGTAATTCTAAATCCTGTCAAGATGATAACCCACATCAATCATCACACCTGGTCCCTGTCATCTCCCCCCATTCTTTAGTCTCCTCTTCTTCCCTTTCTCCACCTCTCCTTCCTATGCACCCCTTCGTTTGTTCATTCAACAAATGTTTGACTCCATCACATGTTCTCAGTAGAGAAAAAAAGGGCAATAAAACCCAAGAAGATACAAAGCAGCATAGAGTTTTTATCTTTCTTTTGAGGAAAAGGTAACTCACAAATCAATAAAAAATTGTAGCTGCAAAAATTATGTGGGGAGAAGACATCTTACAGAAGGGGATTTGAGGTGCATATGTGGATTAAAAAATGCTTTCCTCAAGTTTCCCTGAGTCATAGTGGGTGAGTTTAAATTTTGCATAGTTATTAGGTTTGTAAGAGTCTGTAGATTTGTATTTTGGACAGTTTTTGGCACCCTTGGTGCCTCTCTCCATTGTCCTTCTCTAGGTTATCTGCCTTGCTGTGAGAGTAGCTCTTTTGCTTGTCATTTTACTTCCTTAGAGGTTGTAAGGGCTCGAAATGGTGATTTTGAGGTGAATCATCTCCTGCTTGGGTGTCGCCCATCAAATCAGGTCCCTTTGGTGGAGTTTGGTTGTCCCTGGTTCTCATTGCTTTCTGAAAAATACAAGCAGAATCTCCAGTGGAGAGTGAGATTATTGATGGTCAATTGAGACAAATATCGCTCCATTGGTGAGCATTTGGCAGGTGTAGCCTTTCTGAGGACCTGTGGTTAGTGTTGACTTCCCAACATAGGTGGGGTTCTTGGTCCCCATTCAAGGTTGCCTTGGGTCCCCTTGGGGCAGAAAGAATGTAAGAGTCATGGGGGGAATAACTAATTAGTTATAATAATAACTAATATGAGGGATTTTCATCATGGATTCAATGGTTTTATCTAAGAACCTATGATCCTGAGCATATTATTATGTTAATATATATAATTCTAAGCCAATAAAAACGTTAAAAATGATTTCCTGAGGAAATTACAAGGGAGTTGGGGGATCAGAAAGCAAAGAGACACTAAACAGGAAAAGATAGTGGGGTTCAATCACATGACTGCATGGTGCAGCCAAGGACAGACTGGGGAAGGGGTCCCCTTGGATAAGATGAATAGCTTCTAATGTTCTTTATAGCACAGGAGGCAGCCATGGTTAGCGACAATTGCTTGTATATTTCAAAATAACTAGAAAAGAGTAAGTAATTTGTATGTTCTCATCACAAATAACTGTAAAGTTCTGGAGTTTACAGATATGCTATTTCTCTGACCTAATCAAAGCACATTGTATACATGCGTGGATATATCCCACTATGCTATAGAAATATGTAAAATTATTATGTTTCAATTAAAGATAGCCAAGTTTTTAGGTTTGGGTTCTCTCTCTCTCTCTCTCTCTCTCTCTCTCTCTCTCTCTCTCTCTCTCGTGTGTGTGTGTGTGTGTGTGTGTGTGTGTGTGTGTGTGTGTAAGATAGCCAAAGTCCAGATGAGAAGGAACCACACAGATACTGAAGTAATTTTGATTTTTATCACCACAACAATAGCAGTGAACACAATGAAAGGGGCCATCGAAAGCCCTAAGAGACATGCTGTCCCAATGGAAGCCTTTTTACACTGGCCTTTCAGCATTCTTTCCTGCCTTCTACTCATCTTTGTGATTTTTTTGTTTGGTTTGGTTTCAGATAAGGTCTTGCTATGTAGAGCAGAATGCCCATCGACTCAAACCTCGAGCTCTTCCTAAGCCAGTCTTAAATGCTGGGATAACAAGCATGCCTCACCAGCCCCCATGCCTGGCTTCTGCTTCACTTATGCTTGGAAAGCCACCCTCCATATCCCCCCTTACTGGGGATCCCCATACTGTATGACAGCTTCACAATTTCTCCAGATATACTCAGGACATGAGGTCACAGGTGGGATGCCAGCTCTGATGAAGCTAAGAGCCTGTCCATCAATAAGGCCTATGTGGTCTGCACTGGTCTGATTTTGGTTGGAGAACTTGGGTGGAAGGGATAGATAGGGTCGATGTGAAGAGCCTGGTGGGCTCAGCAAGGACAGAAGCACAGAATAGAGAACATGGAGGAGGATATCCAGCTGGTTGGGGAAGGGGGTGGAGCATTGGAGAATTGGGGATAACAACTCATTGTTTGCCCACTAAATAATGTAACTCATTATGGACAATAAAAAAATTAAAAAAAAGCCTGGTGCACAGGCACAGCACAGCCTGGGCTCTGAGGACCACATGGGATTTGTCTCCTGTCCAGAACACAGAGTGTTTCTAGAACCCATGGATCCCAAAAAATTAAAACTTATTTTTCTTTTCTTTATTTTCTCTTCCTTGATTGATTTATTCCTTTTTTAATGTGGGAAGTATAAGTTCAAGCACATGGAGTTTAAGTGATGGGAAACATGTAGGTGACAAGAGCTGGAGATTCTTTTCAAAGGACTCAGTGGCTTTGTCCCAAACCCTTCTCCCTTCCCCTGACTCTCCCTCTCAGCTTAGACCCAGTGCTTGGCAATCCACAGCTTCCCAGGTACTCATGCATCATGTGGCCCTTTGAACCAGCAATCTCCACACACACACACACTGCAGGAAATACCATCTTCTGATAAACAGAGCAATCAGCAGCTTGAATATCAATGGTTATCAGTTCCCCTCCTTCTACCAGCACTAAAACAACAACTTAAGATTTCTGAGATCAAAAACAAGCCTCTTCCGAAATTAAACAAGCCTAGTAATGAGAGACTGAGTTTGGCATCTACTCTCACCCAGAAGTTCATGAAGAAAGGAAAGGTCTAGGGATTGCTCTTACTTGTGAGAGTTGGGCAGGGCGAGCGGTGGGTATTTCTCCTGGCTACTCCAGGATGGGGGAAAAAAAAGGAATTAATCAGGCTACTATTCTTGAAAACACTCTGTGTACTATCAGATAGAACATTACTAATGAAGAGACTTGAGCTGAATATCTCTAAGTCTAAGATCCATCCACTCATCATTCCATTCAATCATTGGACCATCCACCTCTCCATTTATCCTTCCTTCCTTCCATTCTTCCACACATTCATCAGTCCATTCATCCATCGACTCATCTGTGTCCCCATGTGTTCATCCATCCATGAATGTCTCCTTCCTTCATTCCATCCATTCATCTGTTCATAGATCCATCCACAGTCACTCCCTGAGCACATTTAAGGCTCTCCACTGATACCTTGGGATTTCACATTGAACCCGGGAGACACACTTTCTGCCACACCGTGCCTTTGTTGTGAAGGATTAGATGAATAATTAAACAATTGATAACACCATTGAATAAACTATTGAGATAAGAGAAGTTCAAGGTGCAGAGAGAGAACATCCAACAGACACATACCTCAGGCTTGGAGTCATGGGTCACAATCTCTCTGAGGAAATTCTTCCTGTACAGAGTCAACCTCCTAAAAGAATCGTGTCTTGCTAAGCAGGCCGAAAAGAAGGGCTCTCACATTGATGGAGCACTCACTGCATACCAGGTACAATGTTTGCCACATGACGGATATTTATTCCATCAGTGTTCATAGAAACCAGAGAAGACAGAAGCTTCCATGGGGTTAAGCAGCTTGCCCAAGGGCTCATTCAAAAGATGGCCCAGGCTTTCTGTGATTCCTATGCCCTCACTCTGTCTTCTTCCATAAGTTCCTCTACAACTTGCCCTTTTGGGGCATCATCAGGACATTATAGAACCAGGAGCTCTTCACCCATTCTCCAGCTAAGATGGCATAAGGATATGGGCTCTAAATTCAATAAACTTAGATATCAAACCCTAATATCCATTTAGACATGTGAATTTGGACACTATATATAACCTAAGATTTAACGCCTTCATCTACTCATGAGAATGCACACATGCAGAGTGCTAAGTCAGCCCAGCATCTGGCCCAGCAGTGTTGGCTGCCTGTGGTAATGCTCTTTTCATCACCTCCACAGTTGTGCGCATGCACTGTAAGGGGGACACAGGACAGACTCTGGAAGCTTTAGGTGGAGGCTCAACTAAGCTCAGGTGGCTAGGAGGAGCATGCCCTGGTATCATCCTAGCAGAGCCCTGGGCTTAGGGTCCTGAAACCTCAGCTTAGCAGCCTCACTGCGTTCCACAGCAAACAGCTCCTGCATCATCTGAGATGGCAGGGCTGCTTCCTGGAGTAGCCCTAAATTCTAAGCCTCTTTCAGCCCCTTGGGGACCCTTAGACAAGGGAAGTACTGCCTGAGAGCCCCTACCCTCCTCCCCCATCACCATACAGCTGCAGGGTCAAAGTCCCTGGGGTGCAATAATCACCCCTACCCAATCCTACTAGTTCTCATGGGCAGTGTCTCCAAAGCCCCACTTTGGAATGTGAACAGATAAGAGCAGAGGGAGACAGTGGAGCTGTTTTACCTGGAACCTGTCTGTCCCCCTCCCTCCCTTCTACACCCACTGGGGTTGCACTGAAGCTGTCCCTGCCCTGGGTCTCTTTTCCCACTATTTTTACCCATGTAAATGTGTGTCTCAGATCCCTGCCAACGCACTCGGTGTGTAATGTTCTTTATAACTCCAGCCACCTTCATGAAATATTCATACTTTTCTCTGTTGGAACATTCACCCAGGTTCCCAGAAATTTCTCTCCCTCTTGTTTTCAAGACAGCCCCCTTGAAGGAGAGCCCTGAGGGAACCTGGGCTCCCCCTCCCCCTCTAACTGGACAGGGGGAACCCCCACCCAGGAAGGTCCAGGGAGCACTGTCCCTGGCTCCTCCTGGAAGAACCGGAAACCCACACCCAGTGGCCAGGGGCAGGGATTACTGGGAGTCAGCAGGCAGGCAGCAAGGGGCGACCTTTTCCTTTCAGAGGAGCATCCCAGCTCAGCTCCGACTGCTCTGCAGACACCTAGCAAAGAGCGCCGCCTGTCGAACTCTGGCAACTGAGAACTGAGCTCCTTCCCAGCTCCAGGCTGGGCAGTGTGCAGGAGCTCAGCCTCTCCTGAGACAGATTCAGTCCGTCCTAACTGCACATCTTCTGTCACCGTGTGCGAAATAAGGACCCATGCAGCTCAGAGAGAGGGAGTTGATTTGTCCTGGCCATCAGCTCCCTAGTCTCTCTCTCTCTCTCTCTCTCTCTCTCTCTCTCTCTCTCTCTCTCTCTCTCTCTCTCTCTCTCTCTCTCTCCCTCTCCCTCTCCCTCTCCCTCTCTCGATCCCTCCTCTCTCCACCAGGAACACTTTCTTTTTTTTACTAGTCACACTATAGCTGCCTTTGGATGCCACTGGAATTTATTAAAGTAGTTTATTTTCCAAACATAGTGAAGCTACATTTATATCAGCACTGGTCAGGAAAACAGCTCAAAGTGGACACGCTTGTGAAATCAATCCCCAGATCAAAACCTTGACCACAATCACAAGAAGCATCCTTCCCCCTTCCCAGCCAGCCTTTCCTCCAAGAGTAACTACTACCCACTGTCCTGATTTCTCTCTCCATGATTGAATTCTATCCTGTTGCCCATTTGTGAACTGTACACCCATTGAACATCCTTACATCATAGTTTCACTCATCCTGTCATTTTTGTAACTAAGAAGGAGGTTTAGAGGGGGCCTGAGGGCACGTAGCTTGCTCTGGTCTTTCTGTTTGTTGACAAGATTCCTCCACAACCAGGCACAGAGAGCATGGGACATTATACCTGGCCAGGACTAAGCATCCTGGTGCGCCTACCATGCCACAGAGCCTTGGGAGCTCTGAACTCAGATCCCTACTAAGAACTCCCATGTTCATTGGCATTACCCACTGCGCCATTTTTCTCAATGTATTCATTCATAAATGCTCAAATACATGTTGGAGAATGCCTTGCTTTCATCCAGAAAATGTGGCTCATATCACAGATTCCCTCACTAGGAATGATGAGGTTAGATGAGACAGGTTGTGTTTGATTGAGTGGTATTAGTTACTAATGGGATATTCTGTAATGGAATGTGTCCACCAATCACACTCACAGACTTCAGAACTGAATGGTCCATATCTACCTCTAGCACTTATGGGCCTCAGGTGATCTTGCCCAGCCTCATTTCATCAACCAGTAGACACAAGATTATAGCCAAGATCCTATGAGATGAGACAGATAAAGTGCTTAGCAAGTGCTCAGCAACTGACAGTTATTATCTCTGGTTCTGTGACTGTAAACAAGTCTCCAACCAGGTGACCTCTTGATGTAGTAGATATGGGCTCCAGTGAGTTACAAATATTGAAAGAGAATGCAAGTCTTCCTTAAGGAGTTAGACAAGATGTTCTAGGTAATTTATTCTCTGTCCTACATGTAAACACTTTCAGATCCTTGAAAGGCCAATCCACATCCCCACCTCTGGGAGAAAACTTCTCCATCACTTTGCCCCCCATCTCTCTAAGTAACAACTGATCTCACCCTTGTGAGAGATGGTCTGGCTTTCTAGTTACCATCTAGAATTGAGGAGCACTGGGCCTACTCACAGGCTTCCCAGAAACAGTGCCATAAGAATGGTTCAATGATGTCATCTGTGAGCTGAGAACTGGTTCATGCACCAGGCTTTTCCTCCTTGGTTGGAATACACATGAGAAAACTCAAGTTCCTCGTGACCTGTCCCATCACAGACATCAACTGTAACCTTTCAGAGTATTGCCTTCTAATCCTCGAGCTAAGCCTGATGGGTAATAAAGCTTGCATTCTTTTTATAGTCAGCTTTATTCTTCACTTAATACTTCAGTGTTCACGTTTCCTCAAGTTGTTTAATACTGTCTCCAATAACAACTGTAATAGTTACATAATTGAGTCATAAAGACATACTTACTCCACAGTTCCTTTTTACTGGAATTTTCCTTAACAGTTTGATGTAGCAAGCAATTCTACTCTACGGGGGTAGACTCCTGAGAGTTCATTGGTTGTTTTCTTCATGTGTATGTGTGTGTGGTATCTATGATGTGCATATGGTTATGCATATGTGAATGCACATATTTGTTTGTGTGTGCATGCACATGTGTATTGCATATGGAGACCAGAGGTCAATAACAGTCATCTTCCTCAGTTTCTCCCCAACTTTTTCTTGAGGCAGAGTTTCACTCTAGTCCAGGCTGACCTGAAATTCAAGGCCTCAAACTCACAGCAATCCTCCTGGCTCTGCCTCTCCAGTGCTGGGGTTAAAGGCATGCACCACCGTGCCAAGCCCTTCCTGATTTTTTGACATAAGGTCTCACCAGATTATCCTAGCCAGCAAACCTTAGGGGCCCTCCTGTTTTCACCTCTCCAGTACTGGGATTAAAGGCAGGTGCCACCATGCCTTGCATCTTACATGAATGTTGGGAATTCAAACTCAGGTCTTCATGCTTGCTTGCTCAGCAAGCACTTTACTCACTGAACCATCTCCCCATCCCTGAGAATTTTTATTAATTTATATTTTTTAAATATAATTTTTATTGTAAAACCATTTTTACAATAGGAACAAGTTCCTATTTTAAGTATTTTTCATGTAAAACTTCCCAGCAGAGAGAGGTTACCCTCTCCAGGTATCTACAATTCATTTGGTCTCCCATGTTTACTCAGACCACACACACACACACACACACACACACACACACACACACACACACGCAACCTTGTGCTCAAAAATGACATGACAGTCGCAGTTATCTTAATATGACATGGATAATCACAGCAAGACGTTTTTGTCCTTTGACCGGTGGTATCCACCTGTCCCCATTCTTTTAACTGGCAGCATGATGTCTTTGCCATCCTTAAATGTCACCTTTTCTATGAAGTTTTCTCTGAGCCCCCAGGCACAAGGAGCCAACCCTCCCCCTTCACCATGTTCCCATTGCAACCTGCATGCTTAATAATAATAATTATATTGATCATCACAGTAATCAAGATGCATTGAGTCCTTATCATGTGCTCAGACAGTACTCTAAGCCATGGATGCTCCCAGCATTCAATGCTGGGCTGTTTAATGATCGGTTAGCATGTACATCTGCTCCGCCACCTCAGATCCTCAGCCATTTCACAGACTGGGATGGTCCTTCTTCCTCTTGGTCCCCTAGTCACTAACACAATGCCTGGGAGAGAACAGACTGCACAGCTAACTGCTCAGAAACGCACATCTGAACCCACCCTGTACTCATGACTCAGCCAATTCACAGCCATATTCAAAATGACTGCAAAGTGGAGTGAGGACAGACAAGCTGCAGGCTAATCCCAGACTGTCCCCACCCTGGAGAAAAGCTGAAAAGTGTAACCGCCCAAAATATCTTGATCATTATAATGCCTAGGCCCCTCCCTTCTCTCTAGAATTGTTTATGCCAGGTTTTTGTAAATATCATTTCATTTCATCCTCTTACTTTAGACCTGGGAAAACTGCTGGAGATTTGCCCTTTTCTTGCAGATCTGCAGATGGAGTGCACACTGCTTCAGTAAAGACAGCCAGCTGACCCTCTGTGTGTGTTTATTTAGCCTATGTGACCTGTCCCGGTTTTATTGTCTGAACTCCTCAGCTGTCATTGACACACATAGTCCTTTGGAGAAAAATGAGACTCAAAATGGTCACAGGATCCTCTTGAGTTTGTCCAGAGAAAGCAGGAAAGCTGAGTCGGGAAGAAGGGGTAGCTTGGTGGACCCTGAAAACCTCTCTGCCTTTGCTCCCCGAGGTTCCCTGGGCTGAGGTCTTACAACACCTTCTTCTCAGACCCTCCTATGAGGTCAGAACCTCTTCTGGGTCCACACTTGGCTCTGCACAGTAGAACCCAAGGCCATCCTTTACTAACTGTCTGCATGCTCCAGCACTGTGCCAGGCTTTGTAGGCCTCCTAGGAGTGTGCTATCATTTCCTTCTGATGTAATGAAGAAGCGGAGGCTCAGAGATGTGACATTTGCAGACTCACTCTCCTTGTGATGTGGCTGATGTCATGGAGCCGGACTTTGGTCTGAGAGCATCAGAATTCTAAATCCAAGTTCTTTCCATCATCTGATACCTCAACTAGTCTGTGAGATGTAGTCCTGAAAAACATCCATATTGTGATGCTAACAATGTCTTCTGGGGACTGGGACGATGGCTCCTGGATAAGGGACTTGCAGTACAAATGTAAGTTCTGATCCTGAGTATGCACGTAAGTGCTGGCCAGGCACAGGGAAGGTGAGTGGGCCTTGTAATCCCAGAACTTGATAAGTGGACACAGGGGATCCCTCCCGAAAGCTGGCTAGCTAGACTAACCTAATCAGTGAGCTCTGAGTTCAAGCCAGATACCTGGCCTCTGTAAGTAAAGAGGAGAGCAGCTGAGAAGACACCCATGGTCAAGCCCTCGCTTCCACATGTGCACCACACACACACACACACACACACACACACACACACACGCATGAGCATCCACACAAAAGTGCATCCACATGCCTATGAACACACCTACACATGTGCACACTCCATACACCGAACAAAAATGTGTTCTGTGCTCAAAGAGCAAACATGGATGGCCTTGTCACTGCACTGCTGCATAACTTTAAACAGCCATGCCTGATGTACAGTCCCAAGAGGAGATCACATATGTCACTCAATTGCAAAATTATTAGATTCCAAATCCCTATTTTTGGAGCACATTCCATGAGTGTGTGGGACAATGTACGTGGGCAAATGCTTTCTCACACTCCCATGCTTACGCTTAGAATTTAATTCCAGGCTTGTTTCTTCCTTATTTCATTCCTGTTCCTCTAGATTGGGTTTTCAATCCTGATCTGAGGTTCTTCATAAAATCTTTGGACTGGGGGGGGGGTCTCTCACCTTTCAGCTCCATCCCCTTCTGGTAATGTTGCGACCCATGTCTCCCCTCCTGCTGTCCCCAATCCATATAGCCACAAGGAATGTGGACTCAGACCCTTTGCACATCCAATGCCTGCTAATATTACATTTGCTCTTAAACCAATTTTCTGAACCGCAGACCCTGGGGCTAGAGATTTAAGTTAACAGTCACCACCAACAGTACCCTTTTACTACATGAGCCAGATCCTTTTTTGTGAGTGTGTGGCTTGTATGCTGTTTTCCCATTCCTACGCTAATGGGAATGACACCTCAAAATCTCGGCCTGAAACTTAATCTCAATTTACAATCACCCATGCTGTTCCATCTGCAAAATTATGAGACGAGACCCACTCATATGCTCACAGGAGGTTGGCTTAACCAAGTAACTAACTAAATAAATAAAATAAAATAAAATAAAAGGTAGGGAGAACAAATTTAATCTAAGCCATAGCCTACTTAAAAATTGATAGGAACTAATTAAATTAATAAAATTTTATTGAACTCTAACACAGAAATCAATTTTTTAAAATCCCCCTTTATTCCTTGACTCCAAAAACAATGAAATTCTTATTTTAATTAACTTAGATGGTTTTCATTCTGCTCCTTTGGAACTCAGAAGTTCTCAATTGACATTTTTCTCTCTATTCAACTCCACAGGTTACATTTTTCTGCTTCAAAAGGGTGTTGGGGCAGTAGGTCATGCCCCTATGAGCCCAGCACTCATGAGGCTAAAGTGAAAAGATCATATGAATTCAGGAGTTTAAGACCAGCCTGGGCATCTTTAGCAAGATCGCATCAAAACCCAACAATAATAATAATCTTCATGAGTAATAGAAATAATTTCTTCACTTTCTAGTGAGACTATTAAACTGTTTCATGTCATCATCTGTCTGTTCAGTGGTGGGGCAGAGAGGACTGACGTGTGGCTTCCAGCAATGTCTCTGACTGTGAGTGCTCATTTCAAGCTCCTAGGCTGACAGATGCTAGTGAACAGGTAGGAGTAAATGCATGCAACTGGCTCTCGAGAGCTGCTGTGAGCTGGCATCATCGTGCCTTGGTGTCTTCCTTTCTAAAGAAGACTGCACCAGGGTTGTTCAGCGGGACTATCAAGCTAGAAACAACTCACTCCCATCCACAGGTCAAGAGACACAGGACAGGATCACTACACCAGCCCAGACAACATCCTAAGGTGCACACATGAGATCCAGAAAAGGACTCAAGGTTGTGGTTCACCAAGGGTTCTCTGAAGCACCTACTGATTTTTGACCTTATATGGCTCAATCTGACTTTCCCTTCAGGTTCTCAATTTTGTTCCCAAATCAAATGAGTGTAGTTTGATCAACTAGAGAACGTGTTGAGTTCCTTTTATTCTGCTCCATATCCTTCCCACTCTTTTGAGTTACTGAGTAACTCAAACCACACCTGCAAAATCTGTTTAATTCTATCAGAAAGGTTGTATGTTAATAACTCTTCCCTTGTGGGCTTTATACATCGTTTCTAAATAATATATCCACTTTATAGTTCATTTTTCTCATTTTTTTGATAGATATTTTAAAATACAAACAGAAGTCCTCTAATATTAATACAAATTATTTTATTAATCATTATTTTATAAGGTTAATATTTTGTAAGTTATGGTTAAGAAATCTTTGCTTGCCCTAAGTGAACTCTCTTTTTTAAACTTCAATATTGTTTACTATTCTATTTTTAACAATATTTGCATGTTAATTAATGTTTGCATGTCTTGTGCATGGTGTAAGAAGACGTCGTTGAATTGACTCATTATTTTCCCATTTGGCTTCAGAGTTTCCTGGCTCATAGAAACACAAATGTGTTTCCCGAATCCCTCTTTTTCCCACCCTTAAGCTTTTCTGACCTTGTATCAACTCCACACTGTTTGGTTTACTCTACCTTTTGCTAATGTAAGTTATATCTTCTCCTTACTTATCCCATACATATTTTTTTTCTTTTTTTTCTGTAGGAAGGGGTACGACCTGTGATATGATGTTATAAACAAGTGATGGCGGTGGCTTTCTCTTCTCCTTCCCCTCCTCCATATGCTCCCCTTCCCTTCTTCCTTCCCAGATACCTTTTATCACAAAGAAAATTAATCACATTCTGCCTGGTAAGACTCACAATACATATTGCTCCCCTCCTAACTCTCTCCTGGACATTTGTCTGCACATAAGTTTCTGTGCACAACACACTTGAGCAAATTTGGTGTTCTCAGGTATTCTTAAAGGAAGTTATAACTGAAAAAATTAAATTATTTCATTTTTAGTGAACATTCCTGAGCTCCATGTACTTAGATTTTTTAAGAGTATTGCATGAACCAAAATATTAAGAAATTTTGCCTTCCATGCTACAGACCTATTGTCAGTTCTCTTTTCATTTCTTAAGAAAATTTGTGGTTGCCAATAACACTACAGGCAGGACAAACAAAAATTAATTTGATCAAGTCACACAGCGTGTAGTTTGGAAATGTTTACCATCTGTAATCACGACACATATTAAGTGCTAAACAAACACTTGTTGATTTGACTTGGCATGACCACATTTGTAGCCACTTACAGAAAGTATCTGGCCAGAATTGCATTTCCTTAAGCCAGAGGCTGTTGAAAGGCAAATGAATTAAGAGCAGGTACAGCGAGATCTTTCCATCTTAAAGTTTAAAATGGGGGGAAAGTATGTGAGAATGAAAACTCACAGCATTCCTGAGCTGATGTTATAAGAGAAGGCCCAAGATGAGTGTGGTACATCACATCACGTTGGTGATGATTTTAAGTAACATTAGCTTTGTAAAGGAACTCAAGTGTTATGCCCACACCCACCAGGAATTTACTTTCTTCAGAGTACCAGAGTGAACACTGCTCAAATTCACATGCCAACACCTAGCTTTGCTCTGAAAGCAGACTAAAAGGAAGGTGGATGAGAAGTCTCACGAAAGCTGAAGTCTTGGCTTGAGGAGTCCTGTGGGCATAGTTTGTACTCCATTGAGATCTTTTTGGATGCTGCAGGCCAGACTCCTCAGGAAACTCTGGGGGTCTGAGGGCTTTGTCTGCTGGCTGGGTCCCATTGCACCCAAATATAAAAGGCTTTATGTGCCAATCAGAGTTCTCAGCCCACTTCCACAATGGCATTCCCCAATCAGAATCAACTAGTTTTACAAGGAGTTATTGACTATGTTCTTTTCCCAGCCCTCTGCCCATGGTTTTCATCCATTACCTCCTGGATCAATTACTTCTGTTTGAATTCTTGTCTCAGGATCAGGTTCTGGGGGAACTCAAGCCAATAGGGGTTGTATTTGGCTCAAACAAAGGACCTCAGTATCCATCCCTTCCCTCTCCTTTTGTTTCAGATAGTAGCGTCATCCAACAATATAAAATAAAATCCCTCTTTCTGAAGGAGCTCACACATTCTGAAGGACAGTCATGGAGAACTTGAGGCAATTATCTGGACAAGTCCAGTCAAAGCCACTGTCAAGAAAGCTGTGGCTCACTGGAGCACAGGCCTCACTTTCTTGCTCAGCTTATTTGCATAATTGCCTAGGTTTTCAGCTAAGTGTGTGGACCTGGTGAAGAACAATTAATGATCTAACATGAGGGGGCCCCATCTCAGTGGCTTCTGGCCAAGCTGGGGACATATCAAGGTCCAAGAAAGCTATCTTGGGAAACTGTCTCAGGGGGCGAATTTTCTAGTTCAATTATGGCCACCAAAAAAACATGATGAAAATCACCTTTTATGAAATCAAGCCATAGAAGTTAAACTTGAGGGAAAATGGTTAAATCTTGACCTTGGAGCCCTCTGTCTGCCCCACTGGAGAAATTTTTTCAGGGCATGACAGACTGTGCTGTGGATTCCACAATAGGCTTGCTTTTAATGTTCTGATAAATTCTTTGAATGTTTATGTGAACAAGGAACATAGCTTTTGGAACAGAATTATATTTAAATTCCAACTTCATTCTCCTATAGGGGAATCACTGTAATAAACACTCTTGTCTTTGGCTTTTATTCAAATGAGATATTATGCAGCAAAGTTGCAGATAATTAGTGAATACGAGTTTCACAACAGTCTCCAAATCCAATGCAGAGCGGCTTGTTTTAATAACATGACTCAGTGATATTCCAGGAAGAAAGGTCAACCAATAGCCCTGACGAGAACACCACCTTCTCAGTTTGTTTCTTGTTTACATGAATTGCTGGGTTTCTTTCCTCTTAAGCTTATCTAGCTACTTGTCAGAAAGAAACAAACGCTCTCCCATTCATCCAATTCTTCTATTTAAATATTTCTAAGATCAATCAGTATAACAGTGATAAATGCAGCTTAATTAAAATGATTCTAATATCATTTCTAGTATAACATCTTAGTCCAAAAAAACAAACCTACAAATAAGAAAAATCACCATCACTCATAGAAAGCCCTGATGCTTTCAGATGGTGAATGGTGAATACCAGGACTTTTTTCTTTTCAAAGCATGGCCTAATTAATGCAAAAGAACCTTCTTCCTGTATGTGGAAGACTTCTGCCCAAATAAATTGGTCTGGCTGAAAAATCCCAGGTAAAAGTTAAGTTTGATAATTACCAAGGGAGTGTTGTGGGGTTGGAACTCTGAGAAGGGTTAGAACTCAGGACTCGCAAGCTGATGGTTCTTATCCATTTTAGCAAAGAATAGAAAGCATGGACTCAGAGAAAAGGAAGTTCTGGAGAATTTATGAGCATAGGGTGGACATAAGACAGAAGAGAAAACCTGCAAGTCCCTAAGCCAAGAGGAATTCCTAGAGAGAAAGACCTGGGAGGATTCTCTCTCACACACGCGACTCAGGTCCATTTACATGAATTAGAGCTCCAATTAGAATGAGCCTTTTACTGGGTTCAGGTGTATAGAAAGGACCTTGAGTGGTTGATAGGTGCCCCTGGGAGGACCCCTAACTCAGTAAGGATGCATCCCCTCTCCTGGCTGCTCAGCCCTCCCTCACCTGTGCTGCTTGATTCTTGTCTCTCTCTCTCCCCTCTCTTCTCTCTCTTCTCTCTCTCTCTCTCTCTCACACACACACACACACACACACACACACACACACACACACACACACATTCTCAGGAGACCTTCAAATTCCAAGATTCAGAAATTCTGGAGTCCTAAACTTGCTTTGCATTTCTTCATTGGGTAGTCCTGGAAAAATAACTTCCCCTGGCTAGATATTATCATGAAAAATAAAATTCCCAAAGGAACTGAATCAGCAGTTTTTCTTAAAGGGTCTGCTAATAAACATTTTGAAATAAATATTTTGAACTTAGCTGCATGGGTATAATGCAAAGATCATGTGCAGGTGAGTGTATGTGGATGGGCAAAAACAAGTGTCAAGGTGGAGTTAGCTGCATGTGGTGGCACACACACTTGTAATCCTAGCACTTGAGAGACAAAGGCAGGAAGATTACAAGATTTAGGTCATCCTGAGCTACATAGAGAATTCAAGAGACCAGCCTGGGCTACATAGTGAGACCCTGTCACAAAGAGAGGAGAAAGAGGAGGAAGAGGAAGAGGAGGAAGAGAAGGAATGAAAGAAGAAAGAGGAGGAAGAGGAGGAGGAGGAGGAAAAGGAAGAGGAGGAAGAGAGAACAGATAGGCTGACAGAAGGAGGAGAAAGATGAGGGAAAGGAGGATATAAAAGGGGAGAGAGGGAAACAATTTGCCCAAGGTCAGAGGCCATGAACTTGATGTACACTCATGACTACATCCTGGCTGTCAGATACAGGATCCATCATGTCTTGTATGGCTTTAGTTTGTGTTGTGTTATTCAATCTATTATTTAAAACCAGCCAACCATCAAAGATTATGAAACTCATGTCTTCTTCATGACAATACTTGGAGCTACCTTCAGTTGTAATTTATAGAAATCTGATTTAAAATGACTAAAGCAAGGGAAAAGCTTATTCAACTGAATATGTCAATGTTTTATTGGCTTCAGGTATGGCTGGATCAGGACTCTTTTCTGATCACTGCATTTGTGAGTTCTGGTTTCCTATATGGTTACTTCATCCCCAGGCAAACTTTCTCCAACTCCTGGGGAAAATGTTCATTCAGTTTTTACAGCTTAAGATCTCAAAGAGATGTCTCTCCAATATTCCTCCAGTGTCCTCCTTGGGTTAAAGACTCTCCTACACCCATCTGTATGGCTAGGAAGAAGAAATACATCTTTAATAAGACCTTGGGCTAGTGCCAACTCCTGGGATGGGGTGAGAGCATGGAGCAATCTTCAAAAGAGCCAGAACTAGCCAGAATTACTACACAGGAGGGAAGTGCTATTTTACCAAAGCAACACAAACTACAATAACTTAGCCTTGCTTTTCCTCTAACACTCATTAAGCCATTGACCATCTTCATGGTTTGCATAAGATAGTTTTCTCTTCCAGAATAAGAAGCATGAAAAACACAATCATGAGAGTGGTATCCATCATACTCATTTTCTGAGGATTAAAGGAGGAGCTCTTGGGACAAGGAGCAAGTCGACTTTGAAAGTTCATCCTGTCAAGCTTACCTTGGGGTTTGTGCCATGACCCTTGGGTTTTGATCTGATCCCTAAGTCCCATTGTGATTGATGTGGCTCTTCCAGTAACTTCCTCTGTGTCCATGGTTGGTGCTTGCTCATTGATTTCGTGTATGCCATTGCTGGTGAGGAGGTCCCTAACTCCACACCTACTGTGATCTGCAGTGTTCTCTTCAGGTCTCAGTGATGGGAAGGGAAGAGCTGGCAGAGCCTGAAAGTGACAGGGGAATATATTTCTACTTCTTTGTACTCTTCAAGTGCTGAGTCTGAATTGAGGTTTCTTTTTCTCCCCAAACCCAAACTATGTCCTGATTCGAGGGAAAGAGAGGCATCTGCCTTACTCTCCTGGATGCTCTGGCACTCTTGGACCCCCTTGGAAATCCATGCCTTCTGGGTCTCCTCAGCAGCACCTCCATGTTTCCTCAGGTCTGACTCATGTGCAAGGTCAGACTAGTTTCGTCTGTTTCAACAATGGCTCAGAAAAAATGAACAACCCAAATGAGTTTTCTTTGAGATGAGTTAGATGAGGCAAGAGTGGAAAACCCACAGACAGAAGACCAGTCAAACTTGTTCCTCCATCAGAAGCGACTTAGTCTCCAGACTTTGTCACTCTTGGAAAGAGAAATGGGCTCTTATTGGAGCCTCAGCCTGAGTAGAAGGAAACTACCTCAGTGGCCAAGAGAAGAGCTGGGGTTCAACCATATGGGGATGAAATGCTTGGTTCTACTGCAAATCCAAGCAGGACACAATAGGGAAAGGATCAGATTGAAATTGAGCAGTGAAAGAAAATAGTGCATCCAAGGAAAATGTCTCCAAATGATAGAAAGATGAGTTGAGAGAATGGCTTATGATAAAACACATCTGTGTCAGGGGAAGGAGGGGGGCAGAAGAAAATTAGACATTTTCCTGACTCCAGATCTTTTCATACTTTAAATACATTATGGATATCAGAATCTTCAACAATGGAAGAAAACCAAGTCCACTCAATTTTTAAAATATCCAATGAGTAAATATTTTCGGCCTGGGGGCCAAAAGACCTTTGGTGCACTTGCTTAGTTGCCACTATAGAAAGAAAGCATCCATTGTGAATATGTAACTGATGAATGTGTCTATGTTCAAATAAAACTTTATTTACCAAACCAAAAAGGAGGCCATTGATTGATAATCCCCTGGGATAAACTATACAGTATTAAATTGTATTAAGATATTCATTCATTCATTAGTTCACTTGTTATTTTTATCAGATAAAATGAATCTAGCTCATGGAGTTACTCTGGTAATCATTTGCTGGTGCCTACAGGAAAGCACAGGAAAAGAAAGACTCCCAGTAAACATTTAGAAGGTATTGAATTAAATAGAAAACTGAAATAAAATAATCCTTCTAGGAGAAGAGAAGAGCAATAGTTATACTTAAAACAATATTTTAGGACAAGAGGCAACTTTGTTTTGGAATAGAAGAAGAAAAAGAGGAAAAGACAACTGAGGAGGAGGGGAAGCAAGGAAAGACAGGAAATGAGGGAAAAATAACTTAAAAAAAAACCTGGGGAAGAGAAGGAAGAAATGGAGGATCAAAAGATGAGTTTCCACCCACCAGCAAATGGCTTTTTCTGCCTCTGGCTGCACACCAGAGAGTCTTCAGTGTCCTGAAAGGGAAAACCTTTAATGAGGTGTTGAAAAACCCTCTTTGGCATTAATTACCAAGATCACTAGGCTGTCGTAATTGCAGAGAGAAAGCTTAATCATCAAGAGATATTTCCTAACAGAAATGCAGGTCATTACAAAATATTATTTAAAGTCACATTTACATATAAAAAGGATGAAATGGATGTGGTCCCACTGGCACCCTGTCCCCTCCCTTTGCCCTGTTCCTGCTGCATGTACATGAGCACAGGGCTCCCTGTGAGTCAGGGGCTTTGCAATCTCCTCAGAGCAGCATCCCACAGGGGCCTGAGGGATGCAGATGTGAGAACTGAAGGAAATCTTTGCAGGCAAAATCTCAGGACAGAAATCCACATTCTTTCCCCACTTGATTAACAGACACTTACACTACTAAATGCCCAAATCTTTTGCTTAACTGGGGTCTCCAGGAGACCATCATCATTGCCTGTTTTCACTCTTTGTTTCTGGTGCCCAGCCTATTCTTGGACACAGTACACACATGTTAAAAATATGAATCTATTCCTCAAAGCCCAAGAGGACCCTTGCTTGCTTTGAGAAGCTGGTCCATTTGCCCAACCTAGGAGAAATTGTGACATCCTATGATCCCTTCTGTGGTGGCACTTGGACAGGTAACGATTGTGCAAAATAGCTCAAGGGCTAAAACCTCCCCTTCAATCCAACACTTTCACATTAATCTCCGTATCCCTGTCACTAGTACAGTCCTGAACGGTTAGTGATCCTGGACAGGATAGGATGCCTCTGCTATGGCCCCAGAGCTAAAGGTAGCTGAGATAGACCTTTGGCAAACTCTGCAGGGGCTGCCAGAGTAGGATGAGCTAGATCGGAAAGGACAGACTGGGGAGAAGAGGACACTGTTCTGGGAACTCACTGTGTCTCTAGTGTGGAGCTCCTGCAACCTGTGTCCAAGGTGCGCTGCAGGCAAGAAACATAAAAAGGAAGCTGGATGGATCCCAGTACAGGCTTATTTGGAAACCATTCATAGACAGATGCTACATTAGATAGATAGTTAGATACATATATTTTCATTGACGTTGAACAAATAAATCAATGGGTGGCAGACGATGGGGGTCAAATTGATCACCATTGGGGTTAAAATGTTATCCAGAGCAAGGGAAAGATAGAATGACCCATGAGGTCACAGGTTGTTGATGGAGACATTCTTCTAGAGCTGTGTTTAGTGTAATATAGACACAGATATATTACAGGAGTAACATAACAAGGGCACAAACATACTCAAGTACACAGGTTTGTGGGCAGAGACATTTCATAGCACTGTAGTAGTTCTGGAGTGATCTGGAAGTGATGATGCATTAATAGTGAGAAGCCTGTCCCACGCCCAGATTTTGGCTTTTGAATGTCATTCTGGAGTGAAAGGAAGACTTGGAAAAAGAATTGACATTAACATCAGGAAGGAAACGTGTCAGATGAACTTGGAGCACTAACCAAAGCTAGCAGGGGAAGTGCTGGGAGATAGAACCCTGAGTGATTGTCAAAAGGGCACCATAGCCACCTGGAAAAGCTCCCAAGACCAAAGCTGGAACAAAATAAACAGTGTTGGGTTAGAAGCCAAAGTATACCAAGGCCCAGAAGTTCCTAAGATATAAACAACTGAATAAATCAATGACAGAGGATGAATAAATCTCCCAGAGAGAAGAATTCCAAATAATTGCTATAGCTACTCCATGCTCAAGGGGAGGGGACAGAGCACATTCACAACCTCTTAAGGATGGCTCCCCCCAGTGACTTTTTCGCAAGAGAAAATACAGAAAGCACAGCAAGTTAGAGAGAAAGGAAATTACCAATGGAGAAAGCAGAAAACACACCATAGCCAGCTGATGATGGCGCCTCCCTGAGTCATGTTGATAGTATGGACATTTGATGTGACATAATGCTGTGAAAACGCTTTGCACCTGTGACCCCCTCCCTCCATGTCACCAACCCACAGACTCCATTAAATCACAAGGTGACTCTCAGCTATGGGATTTTTTGCAAAATACCAAGATAATCATTGCCATAAAAAACCAGGCAACTAAGAAACTGCCACAGCCAGGAAGACCCTAAGATGTGACATCTAATGGCAATGAAACAACTTAGATTAGATAAAGATGACTTTAAGGAAATCCAAGTATAGAGACTGGCAAATAATTGTGTTTCTGTATGTTTCACTAGTTGTGAAAAGTGCACTATGACAATGGACAATGTTGCTGTGCCTCGTGTTTTGCATTGTGAATGTTCTGTGCCATTACGGGTTTATTTCTGGTATTATGGCTCAATTGAAAGCTGCGGGGACTTAAGAGTTGAGCTGAACACATTGTATTTGCATCATGTATGATTATTAGTTTGTGGGAGCCAGGGGCGGACTGTCATGTTTTGACCAGGTGTCCCCCACAAACAAATGAATGTGTTCTGATAGATCGATCCTCAGCTGATGGCAGTTTGGGTTTTACGCACTCCATGAAGCTATGTTGTTGGGGGAGGGCTTATGGGGGTTATAAGCCAGCTTCCCCTTGCCAGTATTTGGCACACCTTCCTGCCGCTGTTTGCAGTGCTGTGGCAGAGGTGATGTCCACCCCTCTGCTCATGCTATCATTTTCCCTGCCAGGATGGAGTCTCCCCTTGAGTCTGTAAGCCAAATAAACCCATTCCTCCACAAGCCGCTTTGTTTGGGTTCTTTCTGTGCAGCAACTAGAAAGCTGACCACAACACAAGGTATATGAAGATTCTATAACAACCTTGCAACTTTTCCATAAATCTAAAGAAAACATTTAATAAAAATAAATAATATTATACAAAAAAAATCTCACTGGACAAGGCCCCCATGAACACCATGAGTAGGGTCACCATGGATGGGAATAGAAGGAGAAAGTCCCATTGAGTTGTGCAAACAGCCTGTTGATGGGACCCGAGTGTGCCAGCAACTACACTCCAGTGATACTTGTTAGTATCTTCTCTGTACAGCTGGTACCACTGACATTTCTTTAATGGCTGTTGTTGCCTTGTGCTCTCTGACATGTGACCTTCATCCAACAAGAGAGAAACAGACTCTGACAGGCTGTCATCTGGATTGACTTGAGAATGCTGATTCCTGGGTTCCTCTCAGATCCTGATTTGGTGTGTCTTAGCCTGGTCCATCTGCATTTTAATAACCTCTCAGGCGGTTCTGGTTCACACATTGTGATCAACCCTGTTCTAAGGGTTAATCTCATTTTCACTGTCATTCATTCATTAGCATCTCTTTCTACATTTATTCCTACCATGATGCTTCCTATATACCATATACTTTGTAGATATACTAAACACTATTTGATTAAAAAATATGAATGCATGCATGAATAATCAAGATAGAATCATCACTAAAAAAAAAA
>PVHP010010638.1:0-47081 GCA_004024765.1 Zapus hudsonius | reverse complement strand
AAAAAAAATATATGTAAGATAGATGAAAATAAGAAATCAATTCAGAATTGGCACAAATGTGAAATTTACCTAAAGTCACACCAGCGAAGGTCCTTTATATATCCATGGCCAATTTCCTCTAGAACACAATATGGATATGTGCATCGTGACCAACAAGACTTAACAGATGTTTTCCTATTCCTGAGTGCATTGATTGACTTTAGGACATATCCATTTTATTTTTTGTTAATTTCCTATTACATAGGTAGTACACTTGTTAAAATTATTCTTCAATCCAATAATTTAACCAAATTACATATAATAATTATTACTTTTGTTATGGTTTGATATGAAGTTTACTCCTAAAGTTTTGTGTGTTTAAAGGTTCAGTAGCCAACTTAAGGGTTCTGAGAAAGTGATTAGATCCTTGTGCAAGATGTTTGTAGAAGCTCAAAGCTGAAAAGAGACACAGAATTCATATAGTTCAATTATCACTTAGAATCAGAGAAGTAAATATCTTGGCTTTCCTGGTCTTAGTAATCGTAAACTTCTTACTCATTATAAGCTCAAGATTTTAGAAATTTCATCAACATATTCATTTCTTTAATTTAGTTTTGAATTCTTATATTTATTAAAGCCAGTTTTCTCATAATTTCCTTTCTCTGATATTATTTGTCATCTGAGAAAGTTAATAAAAACAATCACAAGAATAACTACCATTTTCTCAGGCTTTAGTAAATATGATTGGCACTTTAAATGGAGTTCTTCATTTAGTCAACATAACACAAGCAATTGTTAGCTTTCATGATCCTAATATTCCTCTAGAAGATAAATGGGACTTGTATATTTAATTAACTGACTTAACATATTACTAAATAGAAAATCTGTGTTACAAACTCAGATTTGGAACCTAAGATTTTTATCATATTAGTTTATCAAACAATAGCTTTGTGTATATTTAAAAGTAATGAAGGCTGGAGAGATGATTCAGTGGTTAAAGGCACTTGCTTTCAAAGCCTGATGGCCTGGGTTCAATTCCCCAGTACCTACATAAAGCCAGATGCACAAAATGGCATGTGCAACTGCAATTTGTTTGCAGCAGCAAAGGCCCTTATGTGTCCATTTTTCTCCCTTTATCCTTCTCCTTGCAAATAAATAAAAATATTTTTAAATGATCCTACTTCTATCCACTCTTCCCAGCTCAATGCACCCAGTTCCTTCTACCATATCTCCCATGACAATACTTCCATTATTATACTATGATGTTTACTGGGCTCTAGATATATTTTTTAAATTCTGTAGGAAACTGAACTACGCAGAAGGGAGCACAGTATTCCAAGCATAATTCTAAGCAGAATATAGAAACAGAATCATGCCTCTTTTTCTACAAATATTAAATGTCTCTGGTACACATATTGAAATGATATAATATTTTAAACACTAATTCTGGTTAAGTATAGTCAACAAATATTCTGTAATCTCTTGTAAGTTCTTCTGTTCAGTAATATTACCTTATAACATCATCTGCACAACTGGCCTTTTGCATATAGAAGTCTACTGCACTTTAATTTTGTTGTTCTTAATCTAATAAATCTAACTGGTGGAAATTATTTTAAATAATGAAAATAACACATACTGCACTACATGCATGTATGCACCTATGCACATGAGCCGTACACATGTGATGGTTTTTAAGAGAAGTAATAGAGGGCATCACTAAGACATTTAACGTGCTGACCAACCAGATCATGTGTAATCAAAGCATGGATGGATGGATAAATGGATAGATAGATGGTTGGTTGGTTGGATGGATGAACTCTGAGGGAGTCATATTTTTCTAAATAAGGTAGTGAGTTGCCAAAGACAATATTCCATCCTAGCTTTCTCCTTTCCCTCTGTCAAATATTAGTGGGAAAGAAATCACTAAAGAAACATTAGAGAAATAATGAAAAACATTTAGCCATAGATTGGTCCAATTTGCTAGACGATTACATGTGTAACATGTCATATACTAAACAAGGTTTTGATCATGAGCTGCATCCAGTTCCTCGCTTCCCAAAAGTGTCCAGCATCAAATTCCTATCACAATTCTTTGTTACTCTCTATTATCCAAGCAAAATAGATACGTAAAAAGCCAAGTTCTTTTTTTTATGACCAGAATATAGGGGAGGAAAGAGAGAGAGAGAAAGAGAGAGGAAAGAGAGAGAAAGAGAGAGAGAGAGAAATGTGTGTGTTATGTGTCTACCTTTGGCACATTTAGTGCCTAAACACTTCCTAAGGCCCAAGGTTAAATTGGTGCTACCCTTTCCCAGCTGTACAAACCTGAAGATTGGGCAGTGCTATAATTTAAATGGTATGAAATAGCATAGCTTCCCAAGCCCAGGAACTGATCCATGAATGAGAATTTTAGAGAAACAGTTTTGACTCAACTGAAGGAAAAGCTTTTCATATATTAGAAAGGACAACAGTACTGAACACATAATTGTGTCAACACATTTAAATAGATAAGAAATAATAAAAATGTTGACACAGTTCCTTGTGTTTCTAAATGGACAACTGATAAGAGAATAGAAATATGCAATTGCTTGTTTCAGGTAGCATTCTCTTTAGTAAGAAGCAGATTCTATTTAAAACATTAAAATTATTCCTTCTTTAAGTGAACTAATGCAATGAGTTTTATTTATTGCTCAAAACTAATAACTAGAGATGTGGAGTAATGGCCTAGCATGCCTAAGGACTTGTGTTTCATCCCCAGTACCACAAAAAAAGTAATAATGGTGTTATGGAAAAGCAAAAAATTGTAACTATGTGCATGGGTTGCCAAAGAAGTCAAAGCACTATATGTAGTGAAGGAATGTCATCTGTTTTCTTAGTTGCTTGCTCCTCTTAAAGCAGCAGAAAACTAAGACTAAAACATCATGTGGGCTTCATTTTAAATTCCAGATTGTAAATATTATTTTAAAGAAAATGTCTATTTCCTAAGTATCAATTTGAATTTCTTACATTGATATATACATTTTATTTGTATATGTGTACTTATTATATGCATATAAATATGTGTGATGTAAAATTACCAGGAAAAATATAGACTGGTGTTTACCTTGAGATGGAGAAATGACTGATGTTAGGGGACATATTGGCACAAGATTAATAAATTCTATTAGAAGCCTTACATTTAGATTACACTCCACTGTATCAGTCACATGGCACATCCTACTGAGTACAGCTAAGTTCTGGAGCAGATTTGAGGACATGAAGATAGGATAGAAAGAACACATCGTTTAAGACTCATCTCAAGGTCAAAGAGTTAGGGCAATGATTTTGAAATGAGTGACATAACTCCAGTCATTCCTGGAAATGGTGAAATGATCTCTGGAACAAGACAAAGCCAGAGCTTGAGGTCTGCCACCACAAGGCAAGCCAGGAGCAGGGTCAAAGGTCCTCTGATAGAACTGCCCTGCTATGGACTCTACATTAGGCATTTCAGAGCAGCCATTTTTCAGTACGTAGTTTCAGATTTTTTACTAATGGAATTCCCATTCATTTCCTTATCTCTCCAGTAGCATCTTGTGAGAAGCTGGAGGGAATAGGGCAGGCTCTGGATGTGGCTGGGTGTGGTGCTGCGTGGGGGAAAGGGCAGCAGGAGGAATGACTCGCAGAAGAGTAGAGAAGAAACAACCCAAGAACAATTTCTCTCTTGGGGTGGAGTGATCCAGACCTACTGGACTCCCCACAATCCTCACAATGAGAACACATGTAATGCCAAATACCTACTGTCAAGTAGAAGGGGAACTCAAATTACTCCAGTTTGTATGTAGAGAAATATGACCTCAGCTTAGTAACTAACACTGGGTAGGAAGTACACAGAGCTTGCACTGTTTTCTAGTAGTTGTTTATCAAAAACAAACCCTTGGGGTGGATATTGAAAGCTTATTTAATAAACAAGGATCTGAGGGTTTTTTTCATCTTTTTTTATTGTCCATAATGAGTTACATTGTTTAGTGGGCCAACAATGAGTTGTTATCCCCAATTCCTCCCCATCCCCAGTCAGCTGGATATCCTCCTCTGTGGGCCATCTGGATCAGTCTTTGTGGTAGGGGACCATGGATAGCCTAGTATTCAGTCATTCCCTGGAGGATCCATATGGAACCCTGTAGAGAATGACGGGATGAACAAGGGACCCACAGCCACAGCCATTCAATCAACACAGGATAAGCCAGGGGGGACAGAAACCAATGGATCTGAGGTTTTGAAGAGCTAAGTTCCTCTCCTAAATACAATATAGCTTTTGAGTATGATGTCCAAATTTTGAATTGAGTGGTATAATTCAAAAAACTTCTGCTTTGTCTTTGATCCTAACTGCTTGCTCAAATATAAAATTGGCTAAATTCAAAGGTAATTAATCATGCTAGGTATATAGCACAAGGGTAAAGCACTTGCCTAGCAAGTATGAGGTCCTGTGTTTGATTCCCCAGTACCACAAACAGGAGAAACAGGAGAGGGAAGAATTAAGATCTTTATTAATGAAAGAATCCATGCCTTTGAATAACAAGATGCTTGGAGATGTAATATGGAAGCTCATGTGCGTACACAGTGATTAAACTCTACAATTCTAAAGATTTGAAATTATTTGCTCTGTGTTAATTATAGGCCACAAATCTAACGTCTTCAGGTAAAAATCTTAATTCTATGTTTTTTTTCTACTGTCAAAGTTGGAAAACTAAAACAAACCTTAATGATTGCTTCAGATCAGAAGGGAGACCCCAGGTCTTATGTCACTTTTTTTAGAAAAATCAATGCCACCTGGATGAAACGTGGCTGCTTCCAGAACTGTTGCAACAGAGCAGTTAGCAACAGGGTCAGATGTGATGATTTTAATGGTTTAGTAACATGCTGGCGTGGAGATGCTGAGAGTCTCAAAGGCTAGCAGAGAACATGGAAGGAAAAGCCCACTTTCTGCCAAGCTAATGAAAGTGTTGAAAGTCTGCCAGGCTTAATTAATAGCACAGTGAGAAGACCCTGTTCAGCAGTGGTCACTTGGAGGTGAACCAACAATGGCTTGAGTAGAACTGGGCGACATGCCACACTGCTCATCTCTTAAGCTGCAATCACTGGGTGCAGTCAACAAAATATTCTGTCTCAAAAGACTCCCTGAACTTGATCTAAGCACATGACTCAAATATAGAAAACTTGAGCCCCCACATGTCCCTCACACCTCAGACTGGCCCTCAGCACAGTCTATATTCCTACGTTAGCTTCATTTTTCCTCACCCGCTATCCGAATTATTTCAAAAGCTTATTTACAATACCTTTTTTGAGACTTCTGCCATAACATCCAAAAGAATATATACTTCTAAAGGAGAATACAATAGATGATCCCCAAGCCATACTTTCTTCTGTTGCCTTCCTCCACAGTGAATAACCTGTTTTGGCAGTGATATAAACTTCTGTATAATAAGCTGTGATTTCCACTATCATAAGTCACTGTCATTTCCACATTTGTGTAAAATAGGACAGCATTTTTCTAGGGAGAAAAATTTCTGACAACATAAAAATGTCTAAAAGCTTTGAACTTTTGTTGTTTAGAAATGGACAGATTCTGTGCTAAATAAACAAGTTTTAAAAACAAAACTATATAATCTTCCATAAATTTTCTCTCATAGTTCTGTGAATAAAGTCTTTAAAACTGAGCAGGCACCCATTTTATTGGTCAAGACTGTGGCTGCTAGTTTCCCTAACAGATGAGTCAATAAAACAAAAAACTATATGGCATTCTGATATTTAAGAAGATTTGAAAATGACATGGATAATAAAAATCAGCAAGTCATTTTAGTTCCATGAGGGGATATTGAATAAACTGAGTTATGTTTTATCTATCACAAATAGTGCTTACACCTGTGCTCTCTTTTAGAGTTACCTAATAACTTGTTCTGTAAAATGAGCAGGGCCAACAATCTGATTAGATATTTGAGGCTTTGCTTTAGCCACAAAATTCAAGAGAGTGTCAAAAGACTGAAGAAATGAGGTAAATATTTTAATGTGACATTTTTAAATGAAAATATATACAAAACCTCTATGATGGATAAAATATTGAAGGGTTTGCCAGCAGGAACAATTAAATGATGTGAATTGAAAAGCAAGAGAGAATTAAATTTTTGGACTATTCATAATGATCCATCAGAACCTCTGTTATAGACCCAAGAATATGGTGTGCAATGGAGAGAAGAAAGGGAAAAAAATAACCTAACAACTGATATCAGAACTACTTATAGGAAAGAAAATTGCCCTTCTTTAAAAGCATACGAACTTTTCTGGCTGTAACATAAAATTCCTCAAATTATGTATGAGTTTGAAGAAAGAAAAAGAATACCAAACAACTAATGGAGATGTAATAATTATTAAGGTCTCTGACCATCCTGAAGGCAAAAAGAAAGAAGGAGGAGAAAGAGAACAAGGAAGGGAGGTAGAGAGAAGGTAGGGGATGGTGGTGAGCTGGGTCCTAGGAAGAAGAGCATGAAAGTATCCATTGACTAAAGAATGTATAAATGTAGAGCTATATACATACCAGTTAGTTGCAAATTGATGTCCTCAAATTACTACCTTCAATGGCATTAGACCTTCAGAGGAGTCTGTGCTATTTGCATTCTTAAGTCAGAGAAGTAGGGATAACTCTCCATATGGGTGTTTGAGACAGCATAGTGAGTAGGTAAGAAGTGGTATTGGGCTAGGCTGCTTGACATGAATCCTCAAATTACATATTAAAGTTATTATTACATTTTATTAAAAGTTAACAACTTATAAACTTATATTACTAAAGTTAATTTCTATATCTGCCTCTTTTCATATGTAAACTAGAAGAGGCAGATTAATAAAATAGCAGATGCAAATATACATGTAGGAATTAAATAGGGCATATTAAACAAGTAAAATGAAAGAAATAATCAATTAGATTATTGAGATAATTACTCATTATTTCAGAAAAGCACAAAAAAGTAAGAACACTCTAATAATATATACTAGGAATAGTTCTTATTTTTTCATTGTTTTAATTTTTTAATATATATTTATTGTCCATAATGAGTTACATTATTTAGTGGGCAAATAATGAGTTGTTATCCACAATTCCCCAATGCCCCCCCTCCCCATTCCCAATCAGCTGGATATCCTCCTCCGTGGGCCGTCTGGATCAGTCCTTGTAGCAGGGGACCATGGATAGCCTAGTACTCAACCTGGTTCTCCTGGCCCAAGTGTATTGTTACTGAGAGGTGCCATGCCTCTGGATAGTCTCCCCCACCATGGCTTGAACTATCTAGAGAGTAACTTAGCAACTGTTCACAGAACCCATCTGGCAGAAGGGCCAGCAAAGCCAAGCTTGTAGGAAACCAAATGCATTATCCACCAGTGTACCAGAGTGATTTTTTTTCTAATTTTTTGAATCAGTCTTGGTATGTATCCCACCCTAATGTAAATGATTCTCTGTAGCATAGGCTGGCCTTGACCTCTCAAGACTCCAGTTTGTGCTTCTGAAGTGCTAGGGTTACATGTGTGTTCCACCATGCCCAACACAAATAGTGATCATTATGCCAGCTGACAGCATGAGAAGATAGAGGGTTTATTTACATTTTTCCTTGGTAACACCAAGGGAGAGCGTACTGTGATTTTACTCTGACAGCCTGCCTTTTGGGGCTTACTAAGGATGTTTTCTGCGGTAAATTTTCTACTTGCTTAATAATATTCTGCAGTGTGCATAAGGAAATTTATTACTTTTAAAAGATTTGATGTTTAATATAAAGCTTCTCTCAGAAATTGATATTCTTATTTTTTTTTCATTAATGAAAATGTAAATGCTGTAGGAAAGAGGAAAAGAGCCCTCATAGAAACACAACAAATATTGTGAAAGAAAGATTTAATATTGTTAATTGGTGATAGTCTCATGAATTTCCTTCATTTATAGTTGCTTTTCTTTGATAATTTCTCTTTCTGATTGTTGAAAATACTTTTTTACATAATTCTGATCTTTTACAATGAAGGATAAAGAGAATGAGAGAAAACTTAAGTTATATACATAATAACAGAAAACTATTTTTCCTGATTTTCATAATAATTCCTCCATTAATTTACTGTGAAATATGATAATATGATACTGTAATATCCCTCTCTTGGAGTCATAAATACACTTCTTTGTATGAAAGTGAAGCAGCCAGGAACACACTGATCTTTGTTAGTGCCATAGAAAGTGTCTAAAGTTATACCCCAATGGAATCTCTGTTCAATAAACCTCATAAAATACACTAAAATGTTGTAACACAGCTAGTGAAATGTGAACAGAGACCCATCTTCAACTTTATTCCAGTTTCAGTTTGTAAAAAAAAATGTGGAGAGTAAATTTTTAAATGATTACTCACTATCTAAATTGAATAGACACACAAGTGCCTAATTTTTTATGGAGAAAAGTTCACTTTGTACTTTTTGCATGTCATCTATTTCTTAAAGCAAAATAGGCATATCCAAATGATCACTTTTTATTCCCAAAAGTAAAATCCGCTTAATAAGAGGTCTGGTGAGTAATAAATATTAATATCAGAACATAGAAAAATTAAAAAGTTTATTTCTTGTAATCTCATTTCCCTAAGGTAGAAGGGCAAAATGAAGGTCTATCCATTTCTGTGCATCTTCTTATCTAAATACATTAGGGTGTAACTGTGTTTGAGAATCCTTCTTCCAACTTGCTTTTCCCAACATCTTCATCCTCAGCTTTGCATGTCATTATGTATTCGTAAAAATCCATGGGTTTTGTAGCTGTGACAATCTGCCAAAAAGACAGAAAATTTTTAATCTACTATTGCATGTTTTAGTTTAAATTCAGTTATTTGTATGAACAATACTGTGAAGAAAACATGTACTTAAATCTTGTATAAAGATCATTTGTTATTCCTCTCCCTAGTATTAAAGTTAATTTATATATCTGTGGTGTGCAATGGAGAGAAGACTCCATCCTTCATTCATCTGCCCAGACCCCCCAAAAAATAGAAACTCTAGGCTCAAAGGACAGAACACAACAAAGCCATGAGATTGCTTTTATTATCCTACTGGCATTAAAATGAATTGTTCCAAGAGCCTACTTCTTTTCTTTTCAAGGTTTAAATAAGCATATTGTTATTCTGATTATAAAAAGCCACCAGAAAGAAATGTTGCCTAGTCACGGTGCTAGAGTAAGGCTAGCCTTGGCCAACCTCATTTGCAAACACTGATGCACTGAGACCACCCCAGAAGTCATGGGTCACAACAGCAGTCATGCTTGGAAAAGACATGGGAGTTCAGGGAAGTCTCATTAACATTGCCATTTGCTGAAAGACATGCTGCGGAGCCTTCCAATCTTCCAATCTTCTAACCCTTGGGTCTTAATGTTCCTGACGAAATGATAACGTCAAGGACACTGTGTGGAAATCAGAAGAGGAAAATCTGGGAAGATGTCTTTACTACTTGAAGAAAATTATCAGCAAGATAAGATAGATTCAGTTCCTGGGGAGCTTCCAAATTTATTGTTTACCAATTAATTCATCTTGGAAATTGAGCTATAAAACATCATGAAAAAGGATAGCTTTGGTGACCAAATCTGCTCCTCCACCAGGGCAGCCTTATACACTCCCAAAACTTTATGGGCCTCCTCTGAGTGACTCAAGGGATGGGAATTTCACCACTTCTCACGGGAGATTATTTTATAGCCCCTTAAGTCTTGCCCATTATGAAAATCTTTCTGATGAAACCATTTTCCCCTTTTTTTCGGTTCATTCATAACCTTACATAATCCCCTAAAGACCACCTTCACAATCCCTTTCCTTCTTTGGGGCTTATACCTTCAATTAACTGTAAGTGGTTATCAGGCCCCTACCCCACACTGATGCACATGCTCCTTAGCTCTTCAGCCAACCTGCACACATGTAATTCTTTTAATCTTTCCTCATGCATCAAAACTCCAGCCCCTTAATCATTTTAGCTCCTCTAATAAGCAGTGAATTTGAAGGGGGATTATGGCTTCCTTCTCAAGCTTTTCTCATGTCAGCTGTATCCCTTTTTCTCAGCCATACGTCAGATTTCTATGTGCTAACAGACACTCGTCAGCAGAAATGAGGGCTTCCAGGGGTACTGTGAGAAAGAGAAAGAAAGAAAGAGAGAGAGAAAGAGAGAAAGAGGAAGGAAGGAAGGAAGGAAGGAAGGAAGGAAGGAAGGAAGGAAGGAGAGAGAGAGAAAGAAAGAAAGAAAGAAAGAAAGAAAGAAGAAAGAAAGAAAGAGAGGAAGGAAGGAAGTGAGAGAGAGAAAAAGAAGGAAGGAAGGAAAGAAAGAGAGAGAAAGATGAAAAAAGAGGAAGGAGGGAGGGAGGGAAGGAGATCCTTTCTACACAGAAGTCATTTATAGGGTGAATCAATATATACACAAAACATAATGAAGAGAAAAATTTGAAAGAAATTTGAAAGAACCCTAAAATTTTAACACACTAACAAACTTTTAAGTGTAAGCACAAATTTCAAAATAATGTTTCCCTGAAACATGAATCATGAACTAATAAAAAGAAAGGAGTCAGTTGTCTTTGAGTAAAGGAAACATTAAAGGAAACGAGACTCATTGTCCTGTGATTCTTTCAGCATCCTTTGAACAATTGTCAGTTTCCATGGTACCAAAAGGGATCCGTTCACACCATAATTTTTCATTCTAATAGGTACCACCAGGCGAGTTTCACTTCAGGCCCTCTTCACCCTACAATTTTATCCCAACCACAATGGAGGCAGGTCTGGAGTCTTATGAACATCATAAATATTTCCAGTTTGCCAAGAATCCATTCTTCATTTGTCTGCCTAACAGAACCTTCTTCCTTTGCCCGCCTTCTGCACCAAATCTCATCCACTCATCAAGATCTCATCTCAGTTCCATTCTCCTCATGGAACCTGCCTCATCCTCTAAACCAGATAAAACTTAATGCATCTACCATTCAAATACGCCCTATCACGTTCCTCGTCTGGTTCGTGTCTCGCTGTGCATTGCCCATGTTTTCTTTATCTCCCACACAATCAGAACATAGTTATTCACAAAGTAGGTGCCTATAAAGATTTCCTGATAGCAACCATAGTGCTAACTTCATGAGAAAGCTTCTGTGGCCTGAAAACTTTAAGCATTTGTAAATTATTACACACGTTTTTTAACTTTTATTTATCATTTTCATACAAGTACATAATGTATGTTGATTAAAATCCCTTCCGATTTCTTTCGGCCCTTTTCCACCTTCCTCCTTATACTGAATCCTTTATGTCCAACTAGTTCATTTTCTTTTTTGATGTCCTTTTCTTCCCTTTTCTAGCATCCAAGAAAAACACATTGATAGACTAAATATTATGAAGAACTTGGGCTAATAATGACAGTGAATTTGAGGGCATATGTTCAGTGGCTACTTCATGATCAGAAGACAGGTACTGAATCACTTTTCCCCAGCCTATGGTTCTTGCATTCTTTCTATATCCTCTTCCACAACACTCCCTGAGCCTTGGAGGATATCGTAGAAATGTCTCATTAGTTACGATCACTCATCAGTCACTGATTAGCGTTCTGATGAGTTTTAAAGTTTCCCAGTAGTCACCGCCAACTGCAAAAAGAAGCCTCTCTGATCATAGGTGAGAGAGCAGCACTAATCTATGGGTGTAAAACAGAGATATTTAAAGGGTAATTTGATGAGAAAAGCATATCCATTTAGCCAAAGAATAGTCATGGTCTCCTAAGGTCCATGGCATTCCTAGCCATAGGCCGGTGACTAGGTTTTCAGTCATGAATTCCCTCCTATGCAGTGTCTCTCAAATCCAATGAGAGAGCAGTTATTTACCCCCATAACAGTCTTGTCACTATTACATCAGGGGACATCTTGTCTAGCTGCTTGTTTGTGTAGCCCACACGGTTTACTGCTGGTTAACTGTTCATGAATTTTCTCCATCTGTAGCCAACATAGCACTTTGACAGTTAACCAGCTGGGCCCAAGCTTCTAGCTCAGATCCAACTTGATTTCTCAACTTTCAAAGCATGTGATGTCTTCAGCAAGAGGGTCTTACCAGGCTGGAGAGATGTCTCAGTGGTTAAGGCACTTGCCTCCAGTGCCTAAGGCCCTGAGTTTAATTCCCCAGAACCCACATAAGCCAGGTGGTGACCCTGATGCGCTCTCTCGCTCTCTCTCTCTCTCTCTCTCTCTCTCTCTCTCTCTCTCTCTCTGCTTGAAAATGAATAAATAAAATATTTTTTTAAAAAGAGGGTCTTACCATCTAGTTCTTCAGGTGGGCAACCAAAAGTACTAGCAGTAGCTTATATTGTTGGGGAGCCTAATGGGCCTCACTGATCAACTCACTGGGAAGTTCTGAAGTAGAAATCATTCCATTACTATAGTTCAAATACTGTTCTCCTATGCTTCAGCTTCTATTGTTGAAGTTAATAAAATTATGAAAACCAAAAAAAAAAAACATATTCCATCTGAATAGTTATTTCCATGTTTCCTAGAATTAAGTCTATATATGTTATCTGCTGTAAAAATTATTCCTTTTTCTCTTTCTATTACTACTGGTCCTCACTTTTTATCCTTCTTGAGAATGTCTCTGTATGCCATTAATCTTTCTCCCTCAAGAATTAAAAGTATGTGGAGAGCTACCCATTTTTTTTAAATGTCTACTAGTCAGAGATCAGCATCATTAGTCATTGTACATCATGTAAAAAGCTCACAACAACCCATTCTCATCTGCAAGGTACTGTTTGTATCATGTGCTGCAAAGCACGTTTCATCTTTAACTGTTGAACATGAGGCTGGAGTTAAAGGAGCCTCTGCAAACATCCAGAAGATTGGGGAAACACAGCACAAATTTGCTAATAAACAGCACAGTCTTGCCTGTAAATATATTTTTCTTTTCCTGTTGCCACACAATTTTTAGAAGCTTGTATTTCTTGCAAAGGTTCCTAATTGAGTGTAGTACTGGGCATCCTGATGGCATCTCAAACTCTTTAAAGATACCTATTAGCCAAGTCAAGCTCTGACAACTGCATGTGCAAATAAAAGATAGTGCCCACCTTCATTCAAGTAAACCTCAGGAGTTATTATGGATCTCCTCACATTTTATGAACTACACTGGCTTGCAGCTTAAGCCCTAGGTGTTTGCTTTTGGAATATCTTCAGTATTGTTATGAAGAAAGGTACCATGGGTACAAACTGAGTTCTAAGCCCATGTGGCAAGTTTATAGATACCTACCTAACTTTTAAACATAGGTGTAAAATTTTAAAAGTGACCAAGACCACTACGAGGCCACTCTGAAAGATTTTATTCAGAAAGAACATGGCTGTCAGGCTATTTCACCAAGGCGGAGAAATAGCGAGTTGGAATGGCAGGTTAGGGATTTTAAACAGAAGTGCCTAGGTTGGGGGGAGGGTTCAGGTGGCCCAGATGGGGGAAGGAATGTCCCTTTAGCCAGACAGAGACACAGCAGGTGGGGGGTTTTATCTCCTGTTTATGAGACAGGCTTTCCTGTTAGGGTCTGGTTTAAGTGTTGACACTTCTCTTGAAGCTCACCACACTGGTTCTGGAGGGGAAACTGAGGTGCTGCTGAATTTTGAGCTAACATCCCAGCCTTTTGTTATAAATATGGATGAAGTTTCTCAGTGTGTGTTTTCAAACAAAGATGTCAAGATTTATGCGGTCTTCTCTGTTCCTGATAACTTCCAGGTTAGATCAATTTATTTGGATTTATTGCTAAAAAATAATGTTTTCAGGACTAAAAATATGTTCTATCTATATCTATAGTCATGAGGTATTTAAATTTACTTTCGTACTTCAGTTATGGCCTACACTATCCCAAGACAAATAAACTTAAATGTTAGACCTAATAAATTTGAAAGTTACACCATTTTTCAATTAGACATGTTTACTAGTCAGTTATAGATGGATATACCTATCCTCTAAGTGTTCTAGGTACCTATGTAGAAGCCAAATTCAACTGGAGTCATGGAGCAAAAGGGCAAATATTTTTGCCTCTGCTTACAAGTCACGAGGCCATGGGAGATGGGATACTTCTAATGTATTGTTTCATACTGACCCTCTAGGGAATCACCTGTCTTTCTGTACAGGGAGGACATGGAGACCCAAAACAAAAAAAGGTGTACAGTCTGAGACAGGAGGGTCACAACTGAGATCAGCACAGCTTAGACTCATCCTAACTGACAACACCAATGCTGGAGAAAATAGAGTGCTCCTCCCAGATCCCAAGAATTCTCCTTGGAGGGCCAGGAGTGACCCCTAAAAAAAAAAAACAAACATGTACTTGTTTAAATTTTGGCTTCCTACTGGGTCTAAAACACTCAGAAAGAAATGTATAGCCAAAAATACATAAGGTTAAGACATGTTGGGCTCTCCCCTTCTATAATCTAGCTCTATAATGTGGTTACTTTCAAATCTCTCTCTCTCTCTCTCTCTCTCTCTCTCTCTCTCTCTCTCTCTCTCTCTCTCATTCTCTCATTTGTTACTCTGAGATCTCCTTAGGTATAAGGACAAGGACAACATGTAAAAAAACTAAAATGATCACTTACAGACTGTTATCTATAGATACCAAACAAGCTCACAAGCAGCTCCACACTAATCTAAGGGAGCTGTCTTCTTCACTCCATTGGTATCTATTCTTAATTCTTCTCTCTCTCTCTCTTTCTCTCTCTCCCTCTCTCTCCCTCCCTCCCTCTTGAATGAGCCTTTATCAACCACACTATATTTTTCCTGTGTGCTTCACTCTGTGCGTGTGAACTCTCATAGGAAACAATAGCTGTGTTTCTCCAGAAATCCATACAGGTCCCTGTGTCCCAGTTACTTTGGTGCCCAGCCTGACTCTTTATACTGAAGAAGAGCTTGCCACCCTTCTCCCCCAGCAAGGCCATCGCTTCCAAAGAGCTGTTCACTTGCCCATCATGGTAGGGAATCTATGGGTGTTGGATCTGTTCATGGCTAACAAGGGCAGAATGTGTCTTTTTCCAAATGAGGAGTGCTGTTACTATGTAATCAGTCAGGTAAAGTGAAGCTTGAAATAAAAAATTCAAAGACCTGGCTAACCAGCTTCAGGTAAATGTATCACCTTGCTTGAGCCCTTGGAGTACCCTGGGGTCTATATGGCTTTGGCTCTCACCACTACTGGGACCTCTATCAGGGATAAGTTTAACACTCCTCATGGCCCCCTTGTTTCCTGAAATATGTCCAAAACCAGGTACACCACCTTACTCACAAAAAAATTTAATCAACTATTAATGACTTACTATCAGCCTATCACCATGTCTAAGCCTGACCCCATCCCCTGACCCTGAAATAGCCATCTCATCTCAGCCTCCCCTGGACATCATCACCCCACTGTCAGCAGGAAATAGTCACACTGAGAAACTTTGTCGATATCCATAACAAAAGGCTGGGATGTTAGGTCAGAACTCAGGCAGCACCTCAGTTTCCCCCTCCAGAATGAGTGTGGTGAGCTTCAAGAGAAGTGTCAACATCTAAACCAGACCCTAACTGAAAAGCCTGCCTTGGAAACAGGAGATAAAGCCCCCCACCTGCTGTGTCTCTGTCTGCTAAAGGGACATCACTTCCCCCATCCGGGCCACTGAGCCCTCCCCCCAACCTGGCACTTCCCTTTAAAATCCCTAACCTGACATTCCAACTCCCTATTTCTCTGCCTTGGTGAAATAGCCTGGCAGCCATGTTCTTTCTGAATAAAATCTTTCTTCTTTCAGAGTGGCCTCGTAGTGGTCTTGGTCATTTTTAAAATCTTACAATAGGCACATTCTTATTCACTTCTGGTGGTCCATACCTCTTACTTGATGAGTCTGATTTGATACTAAGCATAGCAATACAAAGCAAGCTGGAATGTGAAGTCAGGCTCCATTGAATCGGGCTCCATTTGAAATCTGCATCCTATTTCTTTGGACAAGCTCTTGTTGTATATCCTTTGCTTCCTTGTATATATAACAAGATCAATACTTACCTCAACTACATGGTGCTTAGCAGCGAAAGCTCTAAAATCAGATTTTTGGGATTGTCTCTCTCCACTGGCACATGTCATCTGAGTTCTCTTGAGCAAATCATAACTTTCTTATTTGTTCTTTATTATCCATAATTAGATACATTGAGTGAGCAAATAATGAGTTGGTATCCCCAGTTCCCCAATTCCCTGTTCTGTGTCCCCAATCAGCTGGATATCCTCCTCCGTGGGCAGTCTGGATCAGTCCATGGGGTAGGGGATTATGGATAGCCTAGGAGTCAACCCGGTTCCACTCCCCTTTGTATGTTGTTAACTGAGGGGGACAATGTCTCTGGATATTCTCCTCCACCATGGCTCTTACAGTCTTTCCACCCCCTCTTCTGCTCAGTTCCCTGAGTCATGGTCAGTATTAAGGCTGCTTTATTGTTGAGGACTTAGGGGCCTCTCTGTACTTCAGGTTGTGTTGAAATCATTGGTGTCTGTCTGTCTTATCCTGTTTTGACTGATTGGCAGTGGTTGTGGGTCTCTTGCTTATCCCACCACTCTCTGCAGGGTTCTGTATGGATCCTCTTGTCAGGATGTCAGCTATGGGCCTGCGGCTAGTTGGTAGGGTTGGAGGAGCCACAGCTCTCTCACTGCCTTCTGAAAAGTACAAAGAGAATCAGCATTGGAGAGTGAGATCAGTATAGGTTACCTGAGATACACATTTCCGAATTGGCTAGATTCTATTTTTAGGAGTCTCTTTGTAAATCACTTATAAAGTGCATTTCTCTTTGGGGTCCCAATATTTTGTTTCCCAGTGCATTTTGCCCTGAGTCCCCAGTTCTAGTTAAGGGCTCCCTGTCACTAAGTGGATTACTTGGCCGAATTACAAGCTGTTGATTGCCTCCCCCAGGCTTTGGCTCCTCCATTGCACAAGTGCTTGTTTCTTGGTTCACTGTTCTTTCCCAGCAGGAAGTGTGGTCAGCCTACTCATGGCCACAGATTGTGTTATCCTCAGTTTTTTGTCTTTAAAACACACTGATAAAAGTAGTGTTCAACTCCCTGTCCCAGTAATTGGTTACTTCCCACACTGAGCTGTTGATCCTAGAGATCCACAAGGTCCCCAAAACAAGAAAGGTTTATGTGAAAGCTCTTGATTACCTACCCCAGGCAAAAAGATAAGACCCTATTGCTGAAGATAACACAGACTGCCTTCACACAACACCAACAGACCCTGCAAGATCCAGAAAGGTACCAGCTCCCAGGTGGTAGCCTGTATAGTGCTGGAAGGTATTACATGAGCCAGGGGAAATTGACCAACGATATTCAGAGAAACCAGAGCACACTGATATACAACACCAACCGATGTTATGAGAGTGCTGAGGACACTGTTATATGGTAGAGACCAGCAAGCCAAGAAGTGTCCATCTGTGCAATAGTGGCACTTAATTTAGGTGGGTAATAAATGGCTTGCTGATTGGCTAAGAGATCTACTCAGTGGCAAGGAATCCTTAGCTGGAACTGGAATCCAAGGCAAATTCTTATGGAGACCAAGAACAGAGGCTCCAAAGGGAAACCCCCACTAACCAGGGGTCTACAGAAAGGCTATACCCACTAAAATCTGGCCAAGTCAACAATGTTTGTTTCATCTAACTTATACTTATTTCACTCTATGTTGGAGATTATGTTTGTGTTTTTCAGAAGGCAGCATGAAACCACGAAACCGTGGACAACCCAATTCCACCAACAGGACCTGAGATGCTGTCTGTGACCAAGGCAGGAGATGAACCACTCCTAAATTACCATCTATGGCTAAATGAAACCTTTGAGGAAGTGGTGAGATGAGCAAGAGAATTACCTCCACAACAAGTCAGATAACCTATGAAAGGCTAATGGAGACAGACACCAAGAATACACAAAATTGTCCAAAGTAGAAATCCAGAGACTCTTAAGATCTCTCCAGTAAAGCAGACTTAAAACAAACCCACTATGACTCAGGGAACTGTGCAGACAAGGGGCCAGAAAGATTATAAGAGCCATGGTGAAGGAAAATATCCAGAGACCAACGAAGAAAAAACTGGGTATGGCTTGTCCCCTATCCCGTGGACCAGTCCAGCAATCCCACTGAGTAGGGCCCCAGGTGGGTTGGGGACAGGGAGCTGGGTGATGGGGGTATCATTGAAAGTGTTAGAATGGAAATGACCACCAATAGAGATGGCTCTGAAAGGAAAGGCTTTAATAGAAGCAAAGGGACCCCTGAGCTCCAGGCTATCTCCCAAATGGAAGAGAGCCTAAGGCAAGAGCAGATCAGGGTTTTTAAGGGGGAATGTTCAGGTTGGGGAAAGTGCCCAGGTGGTCACTGTAGCTCTCAGCATCGGGAAGGACAGTGCCTTCCACCAGACAGAGACACAGCAGCTGGGGGACTTCAACTCCTGTTTAGGAGGCAGGCTTTGGTTTCAGTGTTGAAACTTCTCTTGAGGCTGCTTGGGGAAGGGGACCATGGTGTAGCCTGAATTCTGACCTAACAGAAAGACTTGCTCATATATGTATCTGGTTATTAACAATAAATAAGTTTAAAAAATAAATTAATTGAATTTAAAAAGTAATATTCATGTGATAATTAAATGAGATAATAATACATACAGTGACTTGTTAAGGTATTTGAAACAGAAAATATATACTTGTAATGTTTCATTCTTTAGTGTCAGAGAAATAGAAATAGATAACTCAGAGTAATAATCTACATCAGTGGAATTCCAAACGCAGGATTGTTACCATTTTATCTTCCACAAAGATATTACTTCAGTTACAACTTTTAATAATGAAAATAAGTATATCTGGAAATATTGTTTTAGAAAAATATGGAATATCACTGCAATTATACATTTTCAGTCACTAAAGTACCATTAAAAATTTCCAGGGAGTAGTCTACTGAATATTGTGTTAACTTCTCTTAAGAGGTTTTCACTTATAATCTAGACTTTTAAGTACATTTCAAAAGGTAACATAAATCAAATCATTTATAGTGTTTGTTTTTGAAAGAGGGTCTTACGATGGAGCCCTGGCTGGCTTCAAACTGACTGAAATACTCAGCTCAGTGTCCTGAGTGCTAGGATTACAGGCATGTACCACTACCTCGACATGTAGTGTTTTTTAGAAATTTATTAAGTAGAAACTTGGCATGAACAAATCTAGAACTTTTTAATTGAAATGTAATAATCACCAACTACAATATATATTATAACTGGAATGAAAATAATACTGCTACCAAAAACTTCACTTCAAAATCACCCAGCCCAAACCATAAATATAGTGACTCCTGCTTTTCTTTACTACCATAAAATTCTGTGTTGGAAAGGAAACTGACCATATTTCACTTTAGCCAAAATCCTCATTTACCCTCTTGGACTTAGAAAAAGAAAAAGAGTGGGCATTAGAAAAAAAACTGTGTTTTGAAAGAGAAGGGATATCACAGGAAATGTGGCTAGATCCACACATGTGTGGGCAACTGTTAGAACCAGGGTGCCAACCTATGAACTACTAACTTTAAAATCTATGAGCTGCTAGACTTTAAAAAATGTGTTTTGCAAACTCAAAAACTCTGTGGCTTTAAATTTAAAAATGTAGAGAGAGCAGTATCACTTGCCCAAAGAAACAATAAAAGTTCCTCTCAAAAATATCTGACTCACCAATGGATGATGATAATGTGATATATCACATTATATATATGTACACAATTATATATATATTATAGTTATATAATATTATAATTATATATATGTACACAATGGAGTTTATCCAGCTGGAAAGAGGAATAAAATTATGATGTTTGCAGGAAAGTGGAAATATCTGGAAGGAAGTATACTAAGTGAGGTAACCCAGATTCAGAAAGACAAATACCACGTTTTATTTCACATCTAGATCCTAGCTTGATTTAAATAAATTTGTTTTGTAAGTTGTAGTAAGCATCAGTAATAGCAGTCTGAAAGCTAGACTGGAGCATGTAGGAAGAAATGGGAGGGCCTAACCGAGGGGTTAATAGGCAGGCAAGTGAAGGGACAGAATGGGGGGAGGGTAGAAAGGTCTAAGGGGGAACAGGAGAAAGAAAGGGAGGGTTGTAAGAAGCATGCACAAAACTAAAGATGGCATGAGTAAGTGCTATAGAAACCTATTTCTTCATTAGCTAATTAAATACACAATTTTATTAAAGGGAGAGAGACAGGTCATTTGGCTGGAAGTACCCTGCTTGGGTGGAGAAAGCTTTACCCTGAAGCTACAGATTTTGTAGGTAAGTCTCTGTGCGAGAAATGGCCCAGATGAGGGTAACCGGCATATTCAGAAAATATCATCTGGTAATATACAATCTTGTTTTATGAGCCCAACTGCAAGAGGCCATCTTCAATTGAAAGGTAGTTTTGGTTTCACGGGATCTGTACACACGTCCTCCATGACATCCCACTTGGTTTCTCTGCCTTCTCATACAGTTAGTTCCACAACTTAGAACCCAACAGACAGAACTACACTTGGATGGAATTCTTTTATTTCATGGAGACACTGACTCACTTCCTTAGTGTAAGCCATTATTCCACAAAGTTTCAGTAAAGCTGGATTTCAAAAATAAACACAGGAAAAGGTACAGATAACAGACATAAGGCTTAGTCTTTGAAACCAACTGATTTTCTCCTCTGACTCAGTGTGAACACTTGCAAATAAATTTGAACCCCCAAACTGCTTATGTGAGCATAACTTTATAAACATTGTTGAGCATCAGAAGTAAAAAATGAAATTGTATCATGAATACTTTAGATTTTCATCCCTCCTAGTAGATGGTCAAAGTCGTGTGCTGTGCTGTTGGATGAAATTTTGAAATTCTTGGATGAAATTGTATCCAAACATGAAGTTAAAACATGCTGATTCCACTATTGAGCTGCACTTTCAATTTTACTAAATCGATTCCTTGAATGATTTTTTAAAAAGATAAAAATGAAAATGGGGAGCCTTCCATTTTAATAAAATCTATTTCCGAGACTAAAGTGTCATTGTGTCATTATTAATAATTTTGAGAGAAACCAGGTTGTGGAAGCACAGGCTTGTAACCTGGGCACTTGGGAAGTAGATGCAGGAAGGTGGGGAGCTCAAAGTCACCCTCAACTACATAACCAAGCCCAGTGCTAGTGAGAGCTACATGAGACCCTGTCTCAAAACAACAGCAACAACGACAACAAATGGTTAAATATAAACAATTATCTATCATGTATCTATCTCTACACTCACAAAGATAAATAGATTAAAATTTTTGTACTTTCTATTATTGCAGGTAATATCAATTGATAGTGGCATGATATCTTCTCCCTTTCAAAGCCTCTGCAATTTGAGGATCAAAGGCATACATACTAGGTTCTTCCAAGAAAAGATAAAATCTAGACAGTTGGGAGGAACTATCACTATTTGCTTATAAATGCCTTTTAACCAAAACTCGCAGTTAATTTGACCTTAACATAACTTCCCAGTCATTGAACTACACTGAATGACCTGTTGCAATGTTAACATAGTTTGTGAATTACCAGGGTTTTCTTCCTCCCTGAGATTCATGCGTCATTGGAGCTGCCTGGGTGATATTAACATAAAAACAGTCTCTATCCCTTGTCATTAGAGTTCTGAAGACATTTTATTAAAGAGACGGTCATGGTGGGGAAAGTTTAGTAGACTTCAGAGCTTAATTAAAATAAGAAAAGCAGCAATGTGATATTAATATTATAACTGTAATAATATGAAAGTTAATATGGGGAAAGTAAACATTTCTTTTCTGTTTTTCCAACTTCGAATGGAGATGCCTGTTATTTCTAATGGCCTCTAAGTGGGCAAAATCAAACATCAACAGGTCACATGTGTGTGAAGCAGAGCCCACATTCACGTGGAAACCGGTGGAAGAAGAGGAAACAGAACATCCACCTTTCTTTCACACGCTTTCCCATTTATAAGATTATTTTATATTTTTTATTTATATTTATTTTTTTGGTATGGGACAAGGCACAGACTTTTCCTCTTTGTTTTGCCTGATATACTCATTCTACAGTTCGAAACACATGAATGATACATAAATGGCGCCAGTTATAGTCTACAAAGTCACACCTGACAATGTAATAATCTGAATGTTTCCATTTAGTAACTCAGCACAACTTGTATGATCCTTCCCAGTTCTTCCTATGAAACATAAACCAAGACCCACTCAGTGAGCACATAGTGCTAAACCCAGAAAGAAGATCCCACCTGGTTTTTGGTATCAGTCACCCACTAAGACACCACCTCTATGATGTCCTTTGCCCCAGATGGTCGTTATCCATCATTCCTCTCAGATCATCAGGTGGCCTTCATTCCTGTTCACATGAGCTCTTTAACTATGTCCTGCCAGGCTAGTCAGCTTGACCTTCAGAAATCTGTGTGCTGTGCATGCCTCTCCCAAACCCACCCAGTGGTCTGTCCTGCTGTGGGACTCCCACCACCTGCAGTAAGTCTGCTGCGCATTCAAATCTATCTGCTGTCTTCCCAAACCACTGTGCATCTCACCGAATCAAGGGCACTGGACTTCTCTCTCCAAAATCCACCAAGGCCTCTCATAAAGAAACTCTTTCCTTCTTCTTTCCGCCATTTTCCAGTGCAGAGAAGTGCTTTCTTGTTGGGACCAAGTTCCCTCATGCTTCAAGTCTTTAAATTTTCTATCAGTTACATCTCTTTCACTCAGCTTTTGGGCGCTAAATCCAAAAATGTTTTTCTCTGCAACATCCTGTAGGCTGTGACCAGTAAACGACGTATTCAATGGAACTTGAGTTTAAAATGGTATGAAATAGGCAAGACCAAGAGAAAAGCTTTAAAAGTACTAAAAGAAAGAGTGAAATGCTTACAATAATAATTTTAATATTATATATTTCTAGCTGTAAGGTAGGAAGAGGCTTTGGCAATCAATATGTCCCTGGACACCTCAGACAGATGAGACCAAATGCAAATAAAGGGTCGCAGTGCTTACAATTTCTCAGGTGAATTCCACCTTGGACCCTAAACATGTTCTAAGCATCCTATTTTTCTGTGTTGTGAGATGATGAAACAAGGCTTGGCTCTGCACATTCTTGTATAACAACAAATCATTTTCTCATTAGATTCATGTCAGAGACACTGAAGCAGAAACTCCTGCACCAGCTAGGGAGTGCAGTGACTGAAACCCACATTTCTTTCCAGGCTGGTTGTTTGGCATTGCATTCTGTGCTACAAAGAGACACCAGAAAAGAATCTTTGACATTTTCAAACACTGATCTACTTTAGGCTTGGATCTTCAAACACACGTTTTGTCTACATTTCCTAGAGTTAAACCTTGGCTGGACATGACTACACTCAAATCACAGCCCTCTCCCATGCGCCCCTACTCCACTTAGCTCCTTTTGACTTTTACCCTTCAGTGGCAAGGAGGGGTGGGGTGGAATATACCTCCATGTTCCATGAGTCACCTCTCACAATCTGTTGTCAACCCCTTAAAAGGGGTTTATTCACTCAACCAACAACATTAGTGAATCTACTCCTTGTGCAATACCAAGCACTAAGCTATTAAAAAGTGAACATGAGTTTTTGTTCAGAATGAGCGAGAGAGCTGTGGCTCATACAACCCTAACAATGAACCGCAGGCCGATAGCTGACATCCTGACAATAGATGAGCCACCCCAGACATACCCTGGAGGATCCATATGGATCCCCACAGAGAATGATGGGATGAACAAGGGACCCATAGCCACAGCCAATCAGTCAGTACAGGATAAGCCAGTGAGACAGACACCAATGATTTTTGACACAACCTAAAGCAGTACAGAGACCCCTAAGATCTCAACAATAAAACAGCCTTAATACTCACCCACCACAACTCAGGGAACTGAGTGGAAGAGGGGGTGGAAAGATTGTGAGAGCCTTGGTGGGGGAGAAGACCCAAAGTCATGGCCGCCCTCAGTAGCAACACTCTAAGGCCGGCAGAAAGGGGCTGTCTCCTAGGCTGTCCATGGTCCCCTGCCCCAAGGACTGATCCAGACTCCCCACGGAGGATATCCAGCCCATTGGGGATGGGGAAGAGGGGCGTTGGGGAACTGGGGATAACAACTCATTGTTTGCCCATTAAATAATGTAACTCATTATGGACAACAAAAACAGGAAAAAAAGAATTAAAAATCCAATGCTATCTTTTCTCTCCTTTACTCCTCCATATAGCATATATATATATATATATATATATATATATATATATATATATATATATATATATATATATATATATTTCTTGTATAAGTTTTAAGCAATTACTTATAATTCTATACCCCACACCTGTGAGATGAAATATATTTCTTGCTTTTCCTGCCTCTACAATAGTATCCATATCAATAAATATTTATTAACTACATTAGCCATGCTTTTACCAAATGTTGTACAGAATTCATAGAAAAATAATTTTAAAATCCATTGTATACTGGTGAGTGAACAATATTCCTATTGAGAAAGCAAATTGAAGACTGGAGAGAAAGCTCAGTGGTTAGAAGCACTAGCTTGCAAAGCCTAATGGCCCATGTAAAGCCAGACTTTAAAAGTGGCACTGTCTGCACTTTGTCTGCAGTGGCAGGCAGTTCTGGAGTGCCCATACTTTTTTTGTTGTTTGTTTGGTTTTTTGAGGTAGGGTCTCGCTCTAGCCCAGGCTGACCTGGAATTCACTATGTAGTCTCAGGATGGCCTTGAACTCATGGCAATCTTCCTACCTCTGCCTCCTGAGTGCTGGGATTAAAGGTGTGTACTACCACGCCCGGCTCTGCCCATACTTTTTGTCTCTATGTCTGTCTCTCAGATAAATAAATAAAAATTACTTTTTAAAAAGAAAGAACAAATTTAAAAATTATTACAGGGGTAAGGAATACAGTTCTGGGGGAAAATGCATGCCTGACATACTTGAGATTATGAGTTTGATCCTCAGCACCAAAACGCTATGTGTGCATGTGTAGCATGTATGTATGTTATGATTTTAATGCTTTTCTCTGAGATAGCTTAGTTCCAAAAATAAGTTTCAAAGCAAAGCCCAAACACTCTAACATTGTTTTTCACTGTGATTTTACTATTTTCGTTAGTCCTTGCTTGTGCGTAGAGCATAAATTTATCACTTTCAGATCTCAGTCTTGATTGTTTTTTTCACCAAAGTGCAGGTAGTTTTGCAAGATTATTACTTTGTGTGCAGTAACATAAATAAGATGCTTACCTATAGGCATACTTTTAATTCACATTTTGAAAAAGGGACATATCTTCACATGTATGTAGGCACTGGTGTTTGTTCCTAGATTGTCCATTAATTGAGTAGACCACCGAGACTGCTTTTCATACATTTTTACAAACTTGGCCCCCAAATATGTCATGTTGCATCTAGTGACTGTTTTCTACCACATTGTTGAGTTGAGGATAATAGTACACAGTGCTTAAATACATCTACAATCAAGAGCTGTATTCTTTCGAACACACACACACAAAGTATATATGTCTATTTATGTCTAGAAAACTCCTAGCATTCTGTTATAATTTTCTACTTCAGCTGAACAGTTTTACTCAGCTGAGCTTTGGGAAAGTGCATTTGCCATGGTTTATTCGCTTTGGAAATTATTTCAGAGTGAAAAGTGACCTCCAAAATAAAGCCTGTTTTAGTTACACATAATATTTTCCCCAGAAGTGCCTATAAAGTCTACTAAAATAAGAAAGTGCTCATTATTTTTGATAAACAGTGAAGAGTGGAAATTCATAATTCATTTTAGTACCACAAGTGTGGAGCTGAGATACAGTAGCGAGCTTTTTCTGCATAGCATAATGGCCTATTATTTTATGAATTACTATTTACCTTGTGTCTGTAGCTTAACCCTGAGTAAATTCTACCTTTCTTCTTTGGCTAGCTAAGTGGGGGAAAAATTATCTCAAACCATACCAAGTGTCAAAGCTGCCTTAAAATATTGGTATTTAAAGGAGGCATAATACCAATAAGTCTGGAGTGATTAAGAGTTCTGAGTGAAGATATACAAGACTGGGTTATGTAGATTGTGACAGAAATCTTAAATTAGTACAGCAGCATGGATGGCATAACTCTCCCGCAGACTGCAAGAAAAAGTTGTCAACCCTTAACTTGTGGTGATGGCACTTAGTAAGCGTTGCTCTAATAAAGGGGAAAGAGTGTATGAGTTTCTCCAATTCTGATTTTTTTTTCTTGGTCAGAACTTTGAAGTTTTTAAAGCTTTGTTCTCTTCCTCTCTGTCAGGCCAATAAAAAGAATTATTATTACTACCACATTTGTGTGTCTTGGATTTTGGTTTTGGCTAATGCAAGCTCTTTTACAACATGATCTTGGTTGAAGGAGCAATTAGAATTAAGGAGCCTTATCCAACAATTACAGCACTTATTGCAATTATAATAGTAACTGAGTAAGTTGACGACTTACTGAGTTACCCAACACTACATTTTTATTTTGCTTTTAAAGTTATCAAAAGCCTGATGCTGGAGGTTCCTAACGACTCTGTGGTAGCCAGATTTGAAGTCTGAAGCCGTGTCTGCCACTCTGCTAGCCATCAAAGGAGGCCTGTCCCACCACGCTCTCTATTTTCACAACAGGATATCTGGTTTCTTTTATGAGGATACAGCTATGTTCATTTGGTTTAGTGGTTTGTTGGAGGTAAGCAGGCTCTTCACAGCACAAACACCAAAATCCCCTTAAAGCAGTTCCTTGTTAATAGCTGGGGTCTGATTGGCAGATTTGCATTGTAAAGTGTGATTTGGTTGGATAAATATGTTTAGTCTAGTAAGCACTTTAGTGATTGAGTGTCTGTTAATGGATAAAGGTGGATTATGGTGAAACCTCTACAGGCTGTCATTGGGCACTTAGCATTTGAGATGTCTAGGGCAACGGAAAACGAGCTGACACCACAGAACAGCTGAAGGGCTATAAAATGCTTAAAATATTCAGTGGTAATATTAGACTTTCAATCTCAAATATTCATTTCAATGTAGCGGAAGACCAGCAAATCAGGTGGCAGAGCCTCTTAAATGCTAGTAGTGGCAAAATACAAAACGTCTTGGACACACTCTTAAAGCTGGGCACCCTTCTTTCACAGTGTTCAAAAGTCAGAGAGCACTGAACATAGCAAGTTCAAGATAGTTGGTGCTTTGAAATTCTTGCATCTGAATAATCTTCAGGCCGAATAGGAATTGGGACAAACATTAAACAATGTTGCTGTGTGTCCTCATATGCACACATGGTTGCACACGGTATTCTATTCTTTATTGAAAAGAATACACTGTTGAAAGAACTAAGGATGCTAATTTCCTTCCTCCCTCCTTCCTTCCTATTTCCAAGCATCTGGAAATGAAGATTTTGCAATTTATTTCTCTTGAAAAAATGTACTGTGATCCTTCATGACAGTCACCAGAAAATGCCACTTTTTTTGCATCTCAGGTGAACATGCGAAGGTATTTTTATGAGGTGAAAATATCAGTTTACTTCAAGGAACTAAATGGCGTTTTAACATCCCAGGCCCTACGAAGAGGATGTTGGAATGTCTGCTGCTAGCCAGTCATGAAATGCTTAAGACTTCAGGAACTATATTTTCGCAGATTGGCCTTTCAACTAAATACAAACATATTTCAACTGCCTTTCTTTAAGATGCTTCTAGAGACAACTGATAGTTCACCAATGTTTTACTAGCATCGAGATCTTGGGCATTTAACACTACCACTCAGGACTTTATGACTCCACCTGGCCATCCATTACTCTTGAAGCACCACTTTCTGCAGGATGGAGTGGTATCAGGAACAAGCGTGTGCTAAAGTGAATTAAAATGAAAATGAGTGTTCTTACAGACAAGAAAAGAGGGGTTTTCTAAATCTCTTTATCTTGCTACTTTATATTTCAAGAAATAGTACTGGTACCTGTGACCATTTTGCTGTTGGTGTTCTCTGTGTGTTTCCAGGTTCTAGATGGCTTTTCTAAAGATTTTGAAAATGCACACAAAAAGTAAAACAGGAAGAAGTGATACAGTACACTGCCACAAGGGACAATGGGTAGTGGGCTGCCTAAGTGGAAGAGAATTCAGGGGCCATAGTTTATACCTGGGGCTTCTTAAAGGAGTCCACAAGAAGCTAGGGATCTAATTTGTGTGGTACTCTGATTTGATTGACAAGTTTGGGTTATGTATCCTTGCTTCTCATGCAACAATCCTTTCCCATGACACATTTGATTTTAATCATATGTGCACCCAGATATCCAGAGGCATTAGGTGGTAAATAGGGATTCTACTGGAGAGTCCACTTAAAAGACAGTGTGCCTTGCCTGCACATGACCTACATCCAGTCCAGCCAGGCTGGATGGCTCCCTGATGTTCCATCTGAGAACATATGAGACTAGAAATCGATGACAAATTGTGGTTGCTAGGGTAAGAGAAACCAATGCATTATTTGGAGTGGGACACATGTACAGCCTGGTACATGCAGGGGCCCCACGTTGCCAGTGGGTTGCTCAAGTGTATTGTGAAGAAATGAATGTGTTTACTGCCTACACCTTACAAACAGTATCCCAGATTGGGAAACTATTTCACTCTGCTAGTCTGCCTGGGTTTTACATAGAGGAGGGTAGAATCAGACAGGAAAAGGGAGAAGTACACACATATTCATTCTAGTACAAACTTCCAAAAGTCCGAACATTTACGAACCAGTCATGCAAAAATTGATAACTTGTGTAAATATTTGAGTAGCACTAAATTTTCTAAAAGTTCATATTTATTTCCTCAGCACTTCTTCTTTTAAGCTGCTCTCCAATCATTTTCTTAATCAGTTAGTTATTTTTCTTATAGCCGTAACAAAGTACCTGACAAAAGCAACATAAAGAAAGAAAGGTTTGTTCTGGGCTCACAGTTTGAGGTTACACAGTCCATTATGGCAGGGAAGGTGTGGGGCAGGAGCATGAAGCATGCGGTCACAATGAGTCCACAGTCAGCAGTAAAGTACAAGTGACGATTGCTACCACTCAGCTAGACGTCTCCTTGTTATTCAGTCAGGGATCCGAATGACTTTGCTCACTTAAATTAACCTAATCTAGAAACTTCCTCTTAGATGTGTCTAGAGATTTGTCTTCTACATGGTTCTAGATCCAACCAGGTTGACAACAGAGATTAACCCTTACAGTCCATGTCACTTCATAAGTGTTTTCATACATTCACTCATTCAACCAATATTTGTAGAACATCTGCCATATACAGCGTCTTGAGACTGAAGTGGTGAATGAGTTACAAAGTTCTTGACCTCAAACAACTTACAGTTCTAGCTGCAGAGGTAGAAACTATGTAAAAACAATACACTAATAGTTTAGGAATAAAGCAAGCAACGTGCCACGTTCTGGTCCTTCTCCTCATTCTAATCCAACAAAACTGAGTTCTCTATCTTTAATCCATCTTTTCTGCCAATAAACTCATGTTCCTCAAAACTGCCTAATCCAGTCCCCTTTCTTTCAAGACCCACAGGGACACTCACACTGCCTAAGCCCCCTTGCAGTCCTCCGACTTCCTTTGTAACCTATTCCTGGACAGAAAGCCTCCTCACCTATCAGGTCAACCCTTCTAAAGTTTCACTTCCTTGCCACTGCTGCATCTGCTCATTCAGGAATTCCTCTCTTCCCTATCTTACTAATTCCAAGCCCTTTATTAAGGCACAATGAACTGTATGCTTGCCTACTTTCATGATACCTATCTCTCATTGACATCTATCTCTCCATTTCTGCTGTTTTATAGTATAACAAGACAAGGTATCAGAGAATGTGACATGTCAATTTATTAAGTCAAAAGAAGATAAATAACAACCAGGTAATGAACTAGATGGAGTCCAGTCAGGCTGTAGGCAATAATGTATTATCCAGCCTTGTATCATGTTTGTTTGTTACATATCATTGATGATAATTAGTATGACAATGCCAAAAACCAATTCATTGTTGTCAATGTTATTAATGAGCACTTGCTTACAAGAACACATATTTACATTCACCTCAAAATTCAAGAAGCATAATTTTCCTTATTGGTGTACCATAAAGCATTTCTATTTTGCATCTCAGTCATATTGAATGGAGGAAAATACATATTTATATGTAACCCTAAAGTAGAACTATTTCAAATCTCTCCTCAATGCCCAATTTTGAGAATTATGTCTATGGACCAACGTCTTCCAGGACACCAGGAGGATATTTGTTTGGGAGAAGGAATATGTATAGTGTCAGGTATTTGTCCATATTGATACCTTCTGGGACATTTCACCTTTATTGAGTTTCTAGTTCCTGATCCACACAGCTCATTCTCCAAATAGCAGTTAAGATATATCTCGTGGCCATGTGTGCATCTCTTGGGTACTTGGATTTCATTTCACACCTCCCTGGAACATAGGGAGACCTGCAGACTCCTGCATCTGACTCCTTTAAACGCCTTGATGATGCCTCCACTGCCCTTTACACCTTGACCGAGGACCTCATCTTACTAGCTGAGCAACTCGCAGGTCCCCTTCACCAGCACAGCCTCTAAACTCATGCCTATGGTAAAAAGAAAAGGTTAAAGAACTGGAGAGACCTATATAATAAGCTGGGTGCATTCTCTATTGCTACATAGCAAAATACACACATTCAGCAATGTAAGATATCCACTTAGTGTCTTACAGTGTTTTAGCTCAGTAGCTTGTGTGAGGTATGCCTGGGTTGTGTTTGAGGTCTTGCAAATATAAAATCGAGGTTTCAGCCAGATCTCGGTTCTCAGGAAGTCAGGGTCCTCTTCCTAGTTAATTCAAGGTATTGGTTGTCTCCTGTTCACTTTCTTGATTGGTTGCTTGGTGTGATAGTTGTTGATTAGGAATGCTCTTGACATCTAGAAGAACACATTCTGTTTCTCAGTATGTGGACCTTTTAACTTCTCATAGTTCTAGCTCACTCCTACTGGAAGGATCCTTTCCATTTATAAAGCTCATCTAACCATGTAAGATATTTTGCATTATGCTTTAATAAAAGTCATTTTCTATGGATCTTAATATATCTGCCAAAACCCTTCTTCAATGCAACTAACTGTCATCATAAGAGTGATTAGCTTGTCCTGCTCACAGTCTCTGCTCACACTACACGGTGGCACTACACGGGATGTGAATCATATTAACTGGGGCAAAAAATTTTTCTTTCCTTGCTGGTTTCCTCATCTATAAAACAGGAATAATACTGGCGCCTATCAAAGATTATTGGAAATACTAAATGCATTACCTAGTCTGGTACATTTGGATCAAATAAACACAAGTGTTTGTTATAGCTATTGTTAATTTATGATAACTAAGTCTGAAGACTAATAAAAATCCCTTCATATTCACACAAATTTTAATGGACTACAATTAGAAGCCACTGCAGACTCAGTGAAAACAACTCATGTGTCTTCATGACATTTGTGAGGAGGAGGTAGAATGCTAAGTCTGAAGTCTTTATCTGACTACTTCTCAAAGTTCAAGTGCTCTCAGGTACTGGCAAGCATGGCGCAAACCAAGTCTTATGCCTCTGAAGGTTTCGGGACTCTTTTTTTCTGGCCTTTATAAACACAGGGTTTTTTTGTTTTTTATTTTTTTAATATATACTCCTCTGTCTCTGTCTCTCTGTCTCTCTTTCTGTCTTTCTCCCTCTTTCCCTTCTTCTCTACTTCTCTCTCCCTCCTTCCTTCACTTTCACTCCCACTTTCACTCTCATTCTTTCTCTCTGACAAAAGAAAATTACTGAAGTACAAATCAGAAGCATCCAAATTATATGTGATTAACTATTTCTGAAAACTCGGTTTCATTGAATGGACAGCCAGATGATTTTCAAATACTTTCATTCAATAATATGTAAAAAAAAATGGAGAGTTTCAAAATGTATTTGAAACACAATGACTATTATACCATTCCAATGTGATAGTACAGTTCATATGACATGATTTTTATAAATTCTTACATGGGACATACACACCTTTTATCAATTTACATTCTTAAACCTAATACAAAATGCTCCAAGAATTACATTTAAGAAATGTTCTTCTGCCTTAATCATGTGTCTTTTAATCCTAATCTTTCCCTCATGTATTTCTTTGAAAAATAATAGTATGCATCATTTTATTGGCATAAACATTTTATGTACAAAAGAATTAGCCCAATGGGAAAAGATGTAGCTATAGTCACATCTGTGGGGGAACCCCCCCCCAACACACACACATTGGAATTTGGATTTTGTTTTTTTAAAAGTGGGTTGAAGTAAGATCGGTAGATACTTTGTTCACTGCCCAAGTCTTGTCTAAAAGGAACTTGAAACACAAAGCCCTGTCTCCATATCTGGAGGAAGCAGCTGCGAGAATGATACAGAGTCTATTTTTATAAACAAAGAGGACCAACAAATGTGCCTGAGCATGAATATTAGATTTGCTGAGTTCGGCTGACATCACCACGGGAGATAAACACGTTAGGAAGAGTGGGGCAGCTTGCTGTTGCACTGACTGCCAGAGAGGTAAGTCAACAGCAAGAAGCAAGTGAACATCATGTCCTTGACAGTCGTGTCCATGACCAGAGGCCACAGCTTAGTCAAGTGTCATCTTGAATATTACTAGTCTAGAACAAGTGGATCAACATGAACTCTGAACCTCTGTTCCTTTAATAGCAAAGGAATAACAGCTGCCTGCATCTGGAAACTGTGTGAGAATTCTAGACAGCTGGATCATAATAAACAAACTTTAAAAAAAAATTCCACACAATCTACTGTTCCCTTTACATTCTTGCCCCTTCTCTGGCCTCATTACGTTGTAATCTCACATCTAATTATATTTTATCAGTTTATTATTTCTGCAACTTGAGAATTAAATTGAAAACATATTGAAACAAAAAAAAATAAATCTCTAACAGTTGTTCTTTTTTTTCTTGTTTCATATTAACAAGTGCATGATTACCGGGACCTGAGTTGTACAGGGCAGCCAGTTTGCAGGGTGTGCTTTTGGCAGCAAATGGAGTAGAGCGGGGAGCCTCCAACACGTTGAGGCTGTAGAGTATGATTTACCAGCCCTGAAGCTCTGGGGTCTACATTTTCATAAATATAAGTGACAAATTATCAATAAATCACCCTTTGGTTCACCATAATGCATAATGTTTATGGAAGCCCAGTTCCAATAAATATGAGTCGCCCTTTTTAGCCAAAGCATAAGAAATAAGGATGACAGGAATTACAAACAGAAATGAAAAATGGTGAATAAGCCCCTTGGCCAGCAATAAAGCTTTTTTTTTTTTTTCTGTCTTTCCAAGTCAATCTGAGACCACTGTGTTCTGGAAGAAATTTTTATATGTGAACACTTGTTTCAAAATAGAATTGAGTTTTGTTTTGAACTTAAAAATTTACAGAGTAAGGCAGTGTGGGTAATGCCTGACAACTAAAAGGTTATACTTATTTCCCCCCTCGTTCCATTTTACATGAGACTTGACCAAATTCTGATAAAGTGACGGTAGCATGAATTTAAACCATCACCCTGTTCCTTGGTTTTGAAACACAACAAAGTTACCATTGTTTTTTTTTTACTTACAGAAAAAAGTAAACTTGTAATAAGTATATGAAAAATTTTACCTACTTAAAAATGTGAAAGGTGTGAGATAAAATTAGCACTGAAAGTAACTAATGATTTACCTGTAAAAATTTTAATAATTCTACACATATTTCTGCAAGGGAAAAAGACAATGGTTCATTAATGGGTCATTATTTTTGTTTTTCAATTATTGCTTATTAATGTTCTTGATATATTATGGAGCATTTTGTGATTTATCTTCCGTGTTCTAAAAGTGAAGTTAGGAAGTGTTGCAGACGATGTTGTTATAATGCCCTGTAACTTTACAAACTCATTCAGCAGCTGGAAGCAATTGACATAGGGTAGCATTTGACTTGAGTAACACTTCAAAAAGTCAACTTGAATCTTAATTGAAATACCCTATATTTCACACTGGATATATGACCCGATTCTAATCTTTTGTTTCCTTTTAAAATGCAAAAGCAGTGAACTATCATGCTGTTAATGAGGTTGTTTGTTAATATCAATGGCAAAATTTAACAAAAATTTTCTTAAAAATTAACTTTGAAAGATATCTGTGGGTTGTGCCTATATTAATTACTAATGTATAACTGTTATAAATATATCTTTTGTGGAAAAACAGAATAATAATTTTCTAAATGACCAAAGATTAAACATGACCTGGATTGCATGTGAAAATCTTTATTGTATCGTGTAACTCTTCAATCTTTTCCCTATATCTTGTTATTTATTTATACAACTATTTGGAATATTTTTCATACTTAAGGATTTCATACTTGCTTACATATTTGTGATGTCACATGTTCTTAAACTGTCTGAAAACTATTATATATATAAAACTATTTTATATATATCACAATGAGATAGATGATAACCAAAAAGAGTTCATTAGTCATAACTAAGCGCTAATACTCATTAAAGTACCAATTGTGCTTCTACCTCCCACACACAAGAACTATACCAAGTGACTGGTACTATTTACATGTACCAGAGGAGGCACATGAAATAGTCTAAGCAACTTACTAAAGGCATCAAGCTAGTAAAGTGATAATGCCTAGCTAGGAGAATGGGCTATACCAAATTTCCTCTCACTTTAAATACTGTATGTGTTCTTGAGTGTATGTGGACCAATCAAATATTTAAAATTGAATTATGCATTTAATGAAAAGTATACATTTAAACAAGTGAACCATGATATGGTAATAATGCCCTAATTTTTATGTGTATTCATGACTTTTCAGAAAGGATACATGATTTTTTTAGAAAGAGTCTTTGTAGCCTAGGCTGGTCTTGAACTCATGATTCTTCTGCCTCCAACTCCTAAGTACTGAGATTACTGGAATGCACCACCACACATGATATTTTATCATATTAAACTATAGAGTACCTTTTAATTGTCAAGTAACAGAAATGCAACTTGAGTTTCATTTAAGCAAGAGAGTGAGTAGCATTGATTTCTGTAACTGTAAAGCCCCTTCCAGCATTCCCAGAGCAATGAGTTCCAGTGAAATGACAAGTCAGCCGTTTCTCTCCCTTACAATTCTGATATCTTTTCTGCTGCTTTCTTTCCACTGACAAGTAGGTTTAATTGTCCCTATCGTTGTTATATACAACAGAGCCAAGCTTCTTTCTCAGTAGCTCAAATGAAATTTCCAAAAAGTAATCCTCATTAGCACTGTTGGGTCATGTGCCAATGTCTGAACCATCACTCTGGCCAGAAAGAAAGTCCAAGCCTGTGTATAATGTCATCTCTCTCTCCTGACAAACACTGGGATAGGGTGGTTCTCCAAAAGAAAATCAGGTGATTGCTACCAAAAGAAGGCAGGAAAATAGCTGACCTGAAGAAAAAAAAAATTCCCCAGATGTCCCAGATGCAAGTTCTCTTAAAATGATTTTTAGCTCATTAGAGAAATCTCCTCTGTGTAAATACGACATGTGGTGCTAAGTCAGGTAGAGTTCAGTTGCAGGGAAGAAAGTCTGCTCGAGCTAGTTTAAGCAGAAAAGGATTTATTACAGGGTTTTAAGACACACATATTTCTGAAGGCAAACAAAGAAACAGAGTTTTTTTTAAGGTCATAGGAAATATGCTAAGAGCAGGTTAATCTTTTTAGTGTAAAAGGGCTGATTTTGTGTAAATATTCCACACTGAGTTTGGAATCCTGAATTTCCTCTTTCTCCCATGTCTATGGTGACCAACTAGTCTAAATTTGCCTTAAAGTTTCCAAGCTTTAATCCTGAAAAAATAAATTCCAGGAATACTTCAGTCCATGCCACATAAGAATGATTGGTCACCAACCTCATGATGTCCCTTCTTGAAGAGATTCCAAACAGAATCTATTGAACTTGACCAAAACCTGAAGCTGGGCTGGAGAAATGGCTCAGCGGTTAAGGCACTTGCCTCCAGTGCCTAAGGCCCTGGGTTCAATTCCCCAGGACCCACATAAGCCAGACCTACAAGGTGGTGGCCTTGGTGCTCTCTCTCTCTCTCTCTCTCTCTCTCTCTCTCTCTCTCTCTCTCTCTCTCTCTCTCTCTCTCTCTCTCTCTCTGTGTGTGTGTGTGTATCTCTGCTTGAAAATGAATAAATAAAATATTTTTTAAAAAACCTGAAGCTGATGGGAAGATGAAGAGATAAAAAGATCTATTATTCAGCTTGTCACTCCATAATGAAGACAGGAGTGCAGAGGGGGAGAGTCCAGTGACTAGGTTTCTAGTCACTCTCTGAAGTACATCAGGTTACTGTAAGAAGATCTGAGAAGTGCTAAATCTGCTGAGGGGTTGAATTTAGTAAAACAGGAGAAAAGCCCAAATATTCATGAAGTCCAGCAATTATCTTACAATTATTATTAATTCTATTAATCCATTGATTGCATGTTTAAATTGGACTGGTAGAGGTTGAAAGAATGAAGATTTCAATGGCTTCTCGGCCTCTTGGCTAAGATCAAGTGAAGATTTCAGAAAGTTGGCTGAAATCAAAATAGAACTAGGTCATCACATGGTACAGATATGTTCCCATGGACTTTTAGGGCCTGTCCCAACCTACCCCTTCAGACATAGACAGCCTGGTTTTCTTAGCCATCCTTACTTACACCAGTGCTGAGGGTGGGATACATTTTCCCCTACTTTTTTAATTTTAATTTTTTGTGGTGTTGAGCATTTAATCCAATACTTTGGACATGCTAGGCAATGCTGGTCTGTATTCTTACCCCTTTTTTCCTTCTCTTTTTCTTTCCCCTGAAATATATGAATCTGTGCAGGACATCTTGACATTATAGAATAACAGTTGCCTGGTGTGTTGGCACATGCCTTTAATCTTAGCACTTGGGAGGCAAAGGTAGGAGGTTTGTGGTGAGTTTGAGGCTACATTCTCTCTGCATAGTGAATTCCAGGTCAGCCTGAGCTAGAATGAGACCTTCTTCCACCCTCCAAAAAAGGACTTATCACAATGTCAGCTATATAGAATCATATCATAAAGATGTATGTCTATGATATTCATAGTGGAACAAAAATAGTAAAAGAAATATGATATGTCTTCATTCATTCGTGTTATTTCATTATTTAAACAGAAAACTGGAATATGCCTTCATGGAAGATTCATGTAAGAGAAGAATTGCAATCAAACTACAACTCAGAGAAGTAATTCCAGGCCTCTAACTAGCCACTTCATAGTTACCCAAAGCCTTATTTCCTCATCTGCGTTTGGGGAGAGAGATTGAGGGTAGGAGATATGAAAGAATGCCATCAAACTCTGAGCTCTTAAAAGGCAGTGAGTAAATACATGAAACATATTTTTAAAAATACATAAAACAATGACATTCAAACAATGGAAATATTTCCTTATCATTTTTTCACTACATTAGATGGACATAAAAGACCACTCTCTGGTAAATTATGTTTGCTAATTCTCAGATTCATAATTCCAGTACTACAATTAACAAAGTTAATTTAACTTTTAATTTGACTATTGATTTTAAGTTATTTTAAGCTAATTTGACTATTAATTTTAAGTTATTATTGCAGAAATCTTTGCTCATTTGTCAGATGTTACCTCAAAATAGTCATTTTGTCTACCCTACAGTTTTAACAAGTTAAAAAAAGATATTTGCTAAAGAAGTCCCTTAAAGAAATATTTATCTGCTTAAAGTTCTTTACTAGTTATCTGTTTGAATTGCAATGAAATTGCTTTTATGAAGCAATGAATATGCATAGTGGTTGTTGTTGTTGCTGTTATTATTATTACATATAGGTCAAATATTTCCTGAAACATATGGTGTGCAATGAAATCATCCCTTTTATCAGGAAATTTAATTGGGTCCTACTACAGATGATTAATCAATAAACCACCATTCGTTTTCTTTGAAAAAAAGGAAAAAGAATAACAACTTCCTTTCCCTCTGAATGTGGATTAGCAAATTAGTGTACCACTAAGTGTCAAAATTTAATTCAGTTTATTCTCATGTCATAATCCTTTCAAGTTTACTAGAAATGTGCTCACCAGTTTCTAAATAGTCATATCTCATCAGAGCTCTCTACACTGATATGAATTTCTTACCACAATAGTCCCAGGTAAAATCTTGTCTAAAGGAATAGCAAAATATTTTTAGAAGTTCCATGTTTTCCCTCATTAAGGATTTTTCAATGATATTTTGCCACTCTTCCTGAAAAATAAATATTATACATGACAAGATCTATGAAAGAATTGCTCCTGTGTGTTTGTACAGAGAATTTGTAGGGACAGCCTTTCTCTACAAGACATGACTCTAGGAACTAGTTACTTAACAATAATCACTACAGCAAACAGAGCATGCTTCCAGATATTCCTCAATTCCAGCACTTCCAGATTACTACATGGAATGGAAGTTAATGGCTCTACTACAAATCACTGGTCTCACCTTTAGAACACATTTTCTCCTTTTACTTTGATTATACAGGGCCATCGTAAGTTATGAATTATAGAGAGTTTTATCTCTAGGCCCCGACTACTGTTCCTTCCTTTCAGAACTATTTTATTTTTGTAGTCTTCTTACACAGGACCATTGTTACATGAACTTTTCCTGGGAAGAAGCCCAAAGATTTCCATTTGTCTCTGATGGGACACAGGTGACAGACCAAAGTATAGTCGCACAAAATTCCAACTTGTGGAACCAATGAGTTCATTGGGGTTACTTACAGAACACAAGTGAAGGGTTATTTAGAAAACCCATGGATAACTCAAATCGAAGCTGCATCACCAAAAATTCTACCCCAGCACAGATGAAGCCACATGAAAGCTGCTTCCCTGGAGCTCACTGGAAGGCTTGCAGGATGTATGGAAGGTGGGAGAGTCCGCCTTGGTCAATGTTTACAGCTTCTGGAAGCCTTGTGAATCTGGTAAGTTTCAGGAGCTTCCTGGGACTTGTGAGTTGTTTTCTTCCTGAATCTCCTAAAACCTGTCCTCTCTCCTGAGAAGAATGTTTCATTTTGAAAGAAATGGCTATACAGCTACTATGCTGGAATCTCAATGTAAAATAACTCTGCCTCCTGCAAGCAAGCAGAATGAGGAAATGGAAACTAACAGGTCAAAACCAATGCTCAATGTTTGTTTCACCTGTGCAAAGTTGTTTTCATTGGAAATTAGCCCTGCATTTTCCCTTAAAACTAGCTGGAGAATTATGTTAACCTTTCATCACTGTGACAAAATACCTGAGAAAAGTAACTGAAAGGAGGAGAGATTTATTTTGGCTCTGGGTTTCAGACATTTCAGTCATGATTGACTAGCTCCATTGCTTTGGGCTTGAGGGGAAGCAGGCTTATGGTGGTGGCGGAAGAATGTGATCAAGAAGGTTGTTCATCTCCCAGCAAGCAGGAAGCAGACAGACAGAGAGACAGTGGGGGTGGGGGAGGAAGGCTTGGGAAAAGATACTGCCCTCTTGGACTATTTCCTTCTATGATGTCCCACATCCAATATTTCCACCACCTCCCAGAATGCCATCAAATTATGACACCATTAGTGGGTGGATCCATTAATTAGTTAAGAGTCTTCTTTATCCAGTTACATCCCAATGGCAGAATCTACCAGCTGGGTCCCAGCCTTCAATAGGGGAGACTTTTGAAGAGGAAACTTCATATGCAATATTTAAGATTAGAAGCTCTTTCCTCATCCATCTCCAATTTGTCACAAAATTTGTCACAAAATTCATAACATGATGTTGAGGTCTTGACTCCTACAACCTTTTAAGTTTGCTGCTTCCACGCTGATATTTAGTAAGTCACACTAGTATGACCAAAAAAATGGATAAAGAAAGCTCAATTCATAATAGCCAAGAATTGGAATCAACCAAAATGCCCTTCCATGGAGGAATGGATAACAAAACTTTATATATTTACACCATGGAATTCTATTCAGCTGAAAGGAAACATGACATAACAAAATTCAGGGAAAAATGGTCTGACTTGGAGCAGATCCTTCTAAGTGATCCAAAAGAACAGAGAGCCAAACACCACATATTCTCCCTCATATGCAGTCCTTAACCAGGCTAACCATAAACCCTACGCAGACTAGTAGAAAGAAGTGAGAGGTTATGAATGAGGGGTAAGATTTGGGGGGAGGGGAATGCCTTAAGCATGAGGCTAAACCAAATTGGGTTCAAAATCATAAAATCCTCATGTGCATACTGTAACCTAGAGAACAAGTAGTGGGCATCGTCTGGCAAGAGGGGCCATGAATAGTAGGGGAGAGAGTCTAAGCCTATGAATAATTGATCAGTCTGATAACCCCTGGTCGCAGTCACCAGTTCTTTCCCTCACTGAGCTGTTGACCAAAGTGACCCATGAGGTTCCAAAAACAAGACAGAATTCTGTCAATGCTCTTGAATGCCCTCCCTCCCCAGGCCTGAGGCAAAACCCTATTGCTGAAGAAACCACAGAATGCCATTGACCAGCATCAAGAGACCCTTCGAGGCCCGGGATGGTAACCAGCCCACAGATGGTAGTTAGTGTAGTGCTGGAAGGCACTGCATAAGCTGCCAGGGGAAGCTGGTCATCAACAGCTGGAGCAAACAGAGACCACTGGCATGAAACACAGTCTGCTGCCGTGAGAAGGCTGACCACACTTTCTACTGGAAGAAAACAGCAAACCAAGAAAGAAGCACTTTGCAATGGAGGATCCAAAGCCCCGGGGGAGGCAATCAACAGCTTTTAAATTCAGCCAAATAATTCACTTAGTGAGGGGGAGCCCTTAACTGGAACTGGGGAATTAGGGCAATATGCACTGGAATCCGGACTCTTGGGCTCCCAAGAGATGCACCATGGGAGCGATTGATGGAGAAGCTACTATGAATAGAATCTAGGTAATCCAGAATGGTGAATCTTTGTTAACCTATACTGATCTCACTCTCTGATGGAGACCGTGTTTGTATCTTTCAGAATGCAGCAAGAGAGCTGTGGCCCATCCAACCCTACCAACCGTCCACAGGCCGATAGCTGAGATCCCTGCAAGAGATGAGCCACCACAGTCATACCATGGAGGATCCATATGGAACCCTGCAGAGAATGATGGGATGAGCAAGTGACCCACAGCCACAGCCAATCAATCAACACAGGATAAGCCAGTGAGACAGAAACCAACGATATTCAACAAAAAGACCCCTAAATTCTCAACATTAAAGCAGCCTTAATACCCACCACGACTCAGGGAAATGAGCGGAAGAGGGGGCAGAAAGATTGTGAGAGCTGTGGTGGGGGAGAATATCCAGAGGCAAGACACCCCTATGTAACAACATACTAGGGCCAGGAGAACCGGGCTGACTACTAGGCTATCCATCATCCCCTGCCCCAAGGTCTGATCCAGATGGCCCACAGAGAAAGATATCCAGCCTATTGGGGATGGGGAAGAGGGGCATTGGGGGACTTGGGATAACAACTCATCATTTGCCCATTAAATAATGTAACTCATTATCAACAATAAAAAAAGAAAGCTTATAATTAACATATCACTGATAAGATCACTCACACTATGCTGTGGTAATTTAAATAATGTCCCCCAATAGATTTAAAAGTTTATTATAATTGTAAATTTTCTCCAGCCAGTTCTGGCTGGAGGAGGTGTGTCAGCTTGGCCTTATCCTAGGGTTCAGCCCTAAGGTGTTTCTGGGGTGGGTCTGGAATTCTAGCTATACATATGCAAAAAGCAGTCTGAACTCAAGCCTGGAGTTCCTCTTGTTTTGCTAGCTTGGAATGTGCTTGCTTGTTTGAGGTTCTGGTGATGGGTTTTTCTCTCTGCTTGCTTCTGTAAAAGAGAGCCAGTCTTTTCCCTTAACTTCCCCTGGGTCTATTACTTCAATAAATACCTTCCTCCCCCAAATCTTGCCTGGTTTGGAGATTCATCCCAGTAGCGAGTGGCTGACTACAATATATGGCCACACAGATGACCACCTGAATACCATTCTAGCTTTCCCACACTGTCAGGCAGGGCCCTCTAAGACTCCTCCATAATCCAACAACTAAAAAGCAAGTACTCAGGACAGACAGGTGCCTCCAGGGCTCTAATCCAACTAAGTCATCTTGATTATGGACCCAATCATAGCAATATCAGACATGTTTAATTGGGCCCTGACAATCCTTATATGAAAATATTTCTTTATTGATTCTCAAAGAACTAGATTCATCTTCTTCAAACATGCCATTTGAAATCAACACTTTCTTTTTTTTAACTTGCAACAATTCCAAACCCACCTTGATGCAAGAGTCATTAAACCAGAATTTTTTGATGCTTTTATTTATTTATTTGCAAGCAGGGATAAAGAAGAATAAATATGTCAAGGCCTTTTGCCACTTTAAACAAACTCCAGACACATGTGCCATTTTGTGCCTCTGGTTTTAGGTAGGTAATAGAGAATCAAACCCAGGCCATCATGCTTTGCATGATGCATGCCTTTAACTGCTTAGCTATCTCCCCAGTCTCAGAATGTTTTGAAAAGAACTGTGTTATTCTCATCCAATGATTTACAAGTGACCATCAGCCTGACTCATTGCTACTACATTCATTTCTGGAAACATATATAAAGCACTACATGTACAGCAAAATATTTTAACCAGATAATCTCCTGAAAAATTTTTATGTATTTTTTCAAGACTGGATTATTAACTGATGCGAGAATGAAAACTACACTTTCACTGAGAACATGAGATTATATATATAATGCGTTCATGTGTATACTTTAACTGATTTATTCATTTCACAAATGGGTATCATGACTTTATTTGATTTTCATAACTCATAGTGGCAAACACAGCCCAAGTTATCATACCAGTTTCACATATAGGTAAATTAAGGCTCAAGAAATTGAACAGTTTACTCAGTCACATACATATTGCTAGAAATACCAATTGAATGACCTTCTCCTGGATCTTGGTTCTGGGAGAGGCTGGGGTCAATTAACATTCATTACTATGTACTACATGTATGGGAAATTGCTCCATTGGTCACTGGCAAAGCTCAAACTACCCTTTTATATATTTAATATCTGTTATTAATATAGATAATGAAAAGACACAAGTGTAAGTTTCCTGCATCACTGTCACTGCAGTTTTCAACTTAAATCTTCATTTCCTATTATGGAAAAGATTATACTAAGCCACATTTTTCTCCTTTGAGAGAAGCAAAGTAAATGTTGTCAATGTGTGGAACACTCGCTGTTAGCTCTGGCCTTGCTATGCATTTGATATCCTCATTTTAAAATAGCTTATATTAACCCCTAGGTTACATATTTTATGTTACTTGCTGTACTTTGTTTAATATTTGGTCTAATTTTATCCTGACTATGCCATATTTAGATCAGAGCATTTAGCTGTTTAGGTTAATAGTACGTCTTTATCTTGCTGACATTTTCCTCCAATGGGTTTTTACAGAAAACAGCTCATTTTTTTAAAAAAAGGCCACATATTATAAAAGTTTCACTGTCTTAAAGTATGCCTTAGCTTAAGTTTTTAGCTAGCTATGTTTTGACACTAACAGCTTTTAAAATGTAATCAAAACAATAAAAATTTACCAAAGTCTTAAAATTACATAACTATCTCCCTAAATAGTCTTAAAGACTTTTGACAAGGCCTCTGAAAAAGTTCCTGACATTAATATCTGGTGTTGATTTAGAATCTCTGAAAATATATGAAAGAGTATACTAAACAAAAATTAGAAATTAAGTGTGATTTTTAAGTCCAATTCTCAATTTCCTTATTTAATTAAAGTGCTCACTTCAGTAGTAAGCATCAGAAAAACACCACTTGCTATTAGTTTATAACATATTCAAGTGTTTGAAAACCCTACCAAAACAATTACTAAAATAGAAGTAAATACTCAGTTGATGTTGCATTTTTGTCTCAATTCAAAAGCATAACTATAAAAGAAAGACAATGGAATTGGTTACAACCTACACATTATTCTTTTTGCTAAAAAAGATGTAAGTCTAACAATGAAAGGATCATTTAAAAGGCCTATTCTACTTTTTTAGAGGGGGAACTCAAGGAATTAAAGGCAAGAGGGTAGAATCAGTGAAGAGAGGATGCATCACTTGCCAAAATCTGAGTTATTTAATCATTAAGAATATTGTGGATAACAATTTGTATTGACTGGAATTTCAAAAGTCTACACAGTAATGCTTACATAACTGTGCTCCCAAAGCTATCTAACAAGTAGAACTCTATTCTAGTTGTGACAGGGTGAATTCATCAGAGGAGGGATTTTGACAGGGTAGGGTTAGTTGGAGCCAAAAAGTAAAAAGCAGGAGTGTTCTTGGACATTTACAGTCTACACTTATCTCTTGCCATACCTCTCCCTAGAGTGAGGGGGGGTCTGTTTTACTAAAACTCTAACTTGGTCCTAGAACAGTGATTGGTCAAAGCTAGACCAATCATTGTCTCTCTGGCTCACCTGAGCCAGAAAGATATACTCACCTGAAAGAGACAAAGGACCTCTCTGCCCCTCATGGCTGGCCAACAGAGAGACTCCTAAACCTCCAGGCTGAGACAAGAATCCTGCTACTCTTACGTTTTAAAGTGTGATGGAAAAGTTCCCCACCTGCTCTTTACCTTCGGGGTCCCAGTCACCCTAACCTTCACAATCACCCTTCTGAAGAAGTCACCCTTACCTGTCACATGGTGACATAATTACTACCCCATCCACAATGAAAGGGGTCTGAAATCATCAAGTTCCTATGAGTAATTGGCCATCTTTCTGTACAAATGGGTCAGGATGAGGATTAAGGATGAGCCTGCCTGCCTCACTGGAGTCCCATCACAAGCTGTATCTATCATAAGATATTCTTAATAGGATGCCCCAATTAAATATTAAAATGGTAATTAGCATATCACTCATTGAGAGGTGAGTTCGTGTTATAGAAATCACACAAATTTCATTATCATCATGATGCTCATAAACTCCTTAAGCCAGCTCCGCCTTTCATGGGAACAAGAGGCTGACTGGCATTGAGTCATCCTGCACACTTAATTGAGGTCTTCCTGTGTGCTGAAGCATCAGCACAACCTGAAATTCTGGTGAGACTATTCCAAAATCCTTCCCAGATCTAGATTCCATCAATCCCCCTGAGCATTGATTCCTATCACGCCATACTCCTGACCTTTTATCCCCCCATGCAAAGCACAAAGTTTCACTGCTTGCTATTTGTATCGGAAGAATTTTGCTTTTTGAAGATCTTTTGGGGTTACCTCTGAAAACGACGGCACTGTTGAATTCTAGCAAGTTCTATAATGTCAACTCTAGGGAGTATTAATATGTTCTACAAAGTCATCATAAACCAAGCCCTTGGACTTATCCTTCAATTTATAAGAGATATTCCCCTTTGTGGAGTTCCTGTGTGATAAGAGCAGCTGAAGCAAATGTATTGATTATCAGCCCCACCTAATTTCATATCTTCTGCAATTCTTTTTACCACTCTGTCTTCTATTTCACTTAATGATGAAGCTCCTCTGAGCAAACAAATTTAGCAATATTTTAAATCAAATGGATACTTCCAGTCCAATGGTCACTCTTTGCATCTCAGCCAGATAGTCAGGCTCTACTAGAGACACTAATAACAAATTGATAATAAAAAATAGTTCTCAAAGCTGTAAGGAACTTGTTTCCACAACCCATATTTTGGAGATCATTAGGAACATACATTTGGTTGTCATTGAGTCTGTCCAGCCCAAAGTACAAGTAACCGTGTGATATTTTACACACTCTCAGGCTGGCCTAAGAGTAAATCAGTAAATGGGTTTTACTGATTTTTCATTGATTTTTTTTATTTGCTTTCCATCACTGTGGTGGTTTGAATTAGGTGTTTCCCATAAACTGTTCTGAATGCTAGGTACTACCCAGATGGTGGCAATTTGGGAATTAGAGCCTTGATGGAAGAGGTGTGTTGTGGGGGGGGCAGGCTTATGAGTGTCATAGGCAGCTTCCTCTTGCCTGTGTTTGACACACTCTCCTACTGCTGTTTTCCACATGGCGATGGCCAGGAGTTGATGTCCAGCCTCTCTGCTCATGCCATGTTTTCCCAGACATCATGGAGCTTCCCTTACATCATTAAGCAAAATAAACAGCTTTCCTCCTATCAGCTGCTTTGTGCCAGCAATGAAAATGTAACTGCACCAATCATTATAACTAATAACTTGGGATGGTTGATTTATGACAGAAAAGATTTATTTTTGGCTCATTACTTTGGAAGTTTCAATCTGTGATCAATTAGCCCAACTGTTTTGAACCTGTGGTGAGGTAGCATATCTTGGTGGTAAAACTGCTCATCTCATGGACAAGAAAGAGGTCAAGGAGGGGCCAAGGTCCCTTTCATGGTCTTGCCTCTGATCACCTAAAGATCATACACCAGCCTCTGCCTCTTAAAGCTCCCACCAACTCCAAAATGGCCCCTCTGGGGACCAGTTCTTTCACACATGGGCCTCTGGGGCTCCTAATGTCTAAACTATGGAATATATCATAATATCTAAACAGGTCAGCCTGACACAATCAAATGCCACCAGAAGCTCTTTTTTTACTGTGAAGAAAATAATGAAGATTTAAGAATAAAAACTTCATCAATAAATATACATGTTTATATTTATATACATATAAATGCTATTTCCTAATCAAATAACTATAATGTAATTTCATATGGTGTTTTAAAAGCTCCATTCTAGCAAAGTCAATATGATGTATTTTGATCTAGCTAAAACTACAATCTTATAATTGCCAAATTCTATTTTAAACCTTTATTACATCAGCAACATACTTTATTTTCTTTTTTATCATTTATCTTGTTTTGCAATTCATTATTATTTGAAGAATGTGCCACTACATGAAACTAGCATATGATTAATAAAACTTAAGCTGGTGCAAATTTTTAAAAGTCAACATGCCTACTATTATTTTTTCATATGGTCTCAATCATGCATTCCTAAGTTGTGATATATATGCATCA
>PVHP010010637.1:0-46854 GCA_004024765.1 Zapus hudsonius | reverse complement strand
CCCTATTTGAGTCACACAGCTCTCCAAGGCAGAAGGACAAAGAACCCAAGGAGATGGAAGCCTTGTTGGGAATCAGGTGTGCACACCCTGAAATCCAAGGCACACTAGAAATGCATTCCAATGGAGGGACTCAGCTCAGCCTTGAGTCTTCCCTACCCTGAAATTAGGGTAAGATGACCCCATCAGGCCTCAGTGTTTTTCTACAAACAACTGTACAAAGTACCTGGTCCACAAACCTAGACAGAAAGGAAAAGGCTGATGGGAGCTCCAGGCACTGGCTTTTAGCGAATTAACGTATTATGTCCAACTTGATAAATGACAATCTCGAGAATTTTGGTAGGTAAGTAATATTTTTAAGCTCATACTGAAAAAAAAATCCAGAAATAAGATTAACATAATAGACAAACAAAGACAGATTGAAAACAACTGAAGAAGCCGGGTGTGGTGGCGCACACCTAACCCCAGCACTCATTAGAGAGGCATAGACAGGAAGATTGCCAGGAGTTCAAGGTCACACTGAGACTACATAGTGAATTCCAGGTCAGACCCAACCTGGGGGAAAAAATAAAACAAAACAAAATCAGAAGAGGCAAAGACATACATGGAGTTCCTTGTCCTAGAAGAAACACTGTCCTAGACTCTGGAGAAACAAGGATATGTGCCTGTGTAGGTGTGTTCTCTTGGTTCTGCCCATGCTAGACAAGCACTCTACTACTAAGCCACATCCCAGCTCTGGCTTTTGTTACTGTTGTTGGAGGCAGAGTCTCACTCCAGCCCAGGTGGATCAGAACCTCACTTTGTAGCCTCAGGCTGGTGGTCCTCCTACCTTAGCATCTAGAGTGCTGGGGCTGAAGGCCTGTGTGTACCTCCCCGCCCGCTTTTTAGCTCAGGTTGGCCATGACTGGCCATCTTCCTGCTTCTGCCTCCTGAATATTCAGATAATATATGTGTATCTCTACACCAGCCAGATATGGACTTTAAACTCCAGGGTAAACAAAAACTTTAAAAAGAGCATTAAAAAAAAAAAAGATGGGCTGGAGGGCTCAGCAGTTAAGGCACTTGCCTATAAAGCAGAAGGACCTGAGTTCGATTCCCCAGTACCCACGTAAAGCCAGATGCACAGATTGGCGAATGCATCTGGAGTTTGTTTGCAGTGGCTGGAGGCCCTGGAGTGCCCATTCTCTCTCAAATAAAAACATTAAAAAAAAAAAGAGCATATAACGTTCACACTAATAGAAGACAGAAAACAGAACAAGAATTAACTCAGTGATAGAGAGAGGACACAGTGATTAAAGGTGCTTGCTTACAAGTATTCACATAAAGGCAGACATAAAAGTGGTGAATGTATCTGGAGTTTGTTTGCAGTAGCAGGAAACGCTGGCACACACATACATGCATGCACATGAACAAACGTGCAAACGATCTTTAAAAAGATTAATTCAGAAGCTGTCAAGACCAGAGAGAAAAAGAGGACAGGTAATACAAATAGAAGAAAATCAGACAGTGGGTCAAACCCAAGTATGTCATTAATTCTATATGTAAATGTTAGGTGAAAAATGAAATAATAAAAATCCAAGTAGCATCCAGGACCTCTCTTTATCTTTCTTTTTCTTTCTTCTTTCCTTTTTCTTTTTCCCCAGGCTAACCTTGAATTCACTATGTAGTCTTTGGGTGTCCTCGAACTCACAGTGATCCTCCTACTTCTGCCTCCCAAGTACTGGGATTAAAGGCATGTGCCACCACACCCAGCTCCTTTTTCCTGTTCCTTCTTTCTCTCTCTTTTTCTAAATAGGGTCTCACTCTAGCCCAAGCTGACCTGGAACTCACTCTATAGTCCCAGGCTGGCCTCAAACTCACAGTGATCCTCCTGCCTCTGTTTCCTGCGTGCTGGGATTAAAGGCATGCACCATCACACCCAGCCATTCTTTCTTTAAAAAAAATGGGAGGGGGCGCTAGAGAAACCTCAGTGGTTAAAGGAGCTTACTTGTAAAACCCAGTTACCATGTAAAGCAGATGCACAAAGTGATACATGCTTTTGGAGTTCATTTGCAGCAGCAGCAAGAGGCCCTAGCACCCAGGGCTTCCAGCAGCTGCAAACGAATTCCAGATGCATGCACCACTTTGTGCACCTGGCTTTATGTGGGTGCTGGGGAATCGCACCTGGGTTGTGAGGCTTTGAGGGCAAGCACCTTAACTGCTAAACTGTCTCGCTAGCCCCCTTTTTATTTCTGAGTCAGGGTCTTAAGTTGCCCAGGCTGGCTTTGAACTTGTGATTTTTCTGTCTCAGTCTCCCAAGTACCTAGGATTTAAAGGCTTGCACCACTTGGCACAGCTTCTGTATTATTTTGCCAGATGCAAAAAGAGGCACAAATGCCTAGCATTCATTTGTAGTGGCAAGACACTCTTGCATACCGCCACCCTACAAAACACACAGATAAATAAATGAATAATTTTTAAAGGTTGGAATGGGGCTGGGGAGATGAAGTACTTGGCTGAGTTCACACCTCCAGATCCCACATCAAGCAGGATGCTATAACACTAGGGTCTGTAATCCCATGGCAACTAGGACAAGAAGGGAGGAAGAGGCTAGAGAAACACCCTGAAGGTCACAGATCTGGAGAATGCAGCACTAAACAACACGAATGAGAAACCCTTCCTCAAACAAGGTGGAAGGTGAGAAGCTGTCCTCTGACCTCCACACCTGTGCCATGGCATGGGCTTGCCTGCACCTGTACACACATGCATGCATGTACACATACCCCAAAATATTTTTAAAGGAGAGCTAAACTCTTAGAAGAGAATAAAAAAGGTCACCATGACCTTAGATCGACTTTAGATTTAGATAATGATTTATTGCATGACACCAGAACCACTGACAAAAAGATAAATTGGATTTTAACAAAATTAAAACCTTCTGTGCATCGAATACCACAGTGAGAATGAAGATAACCCATAGGTGGGAGGAGATATTCCAAGTCAGGTAGCTGACACAAAATTCACATTCAGAGATGAGAACTCCTAAATCTTAACAATAACAAAAACAATTTTAAATGGGAAAGCTGGGCATGGTGGCATAAAGCTATAATCCCAGGATTTCAGAGGCAGAGGTAGATGGGTAGATGGGCTGTCTCAAGCTCAAGGCCTGTCTGTCTACATAGTGAGTTATAGACCAGCCACAGCTATGTAGCACGACCCTGTATCCAAATAATAATAATAATAATAATAATAATAATAAGGCAGGGGCCTCAAATAACTGAAGAGTCAGTTCTCAAATTAAAAAATGAGTGAATGAAAAGATGCCCAACATCATCCCTGGGGAAAGGCAAACCAAAGTCACAAAGAGGCAAAGAGGCAGCAATACAATTATACAGACAAATCAGTGTGTAGAAATGTAACTTGTGTGCTTTAGTAACAGAAGAGACTACTAAATTAGACAACAACAAAAACATCAACAGCAGAAGATACAGACAGGCACAGAACAAAAAGAAGCAGGCTGAGCTTGGTGTGGTGGTACACACCCTTTAATCCCAGCAGTCCAGGGGCAGAGGTAGGAGGATCACTGTGAGTTCGAGACCACCCTGAGACTATATAGTGAATTCCAGGTCATCCTGGGCTAGAGTGAGACCCTACCTCGAAAAACCAAAAACATAAAAAAAAAAAGTATAGGATACACTCTAAACATTTACAGACTGTCAGCAGAGCCCAAGAGGAAAAGAACTAAAGCTTAACAGAGATGTAAGGAGAGGAAGGCACCCTGAAAATTAACACAGGCAAGTGCAGGATGCTTAGTCCTGTGACACACCTGCACTGACAATGCCAACCATTCCCTTGACTGTTCCTGTGGCCAAAGCCAATTTCTAACAGTTCTAACAATACTTCTACTTTGCTCTTTAAAAATGTAATGCTATGCTGAGTTCATTTCTATGAAAAATATAAGGCTACACTATCATCTTGAAAATATTACCCAATGGGCTCAGTGGTTAAAAAGGTGTTTACTGGCAAAACCTGATGGTCTTCTGGGTTCAAATTCCTCAGTACCCATGCAAAGCCAGACTTACAAAGTGATACATGCATTTGGGCTCTGCTGCACCCTTTCTCTGGGAGATGGCTCAGTGTTTAAACACACTTGCTTACAAAGCCTGCCGGCCTGGATTGGCCCAAGGTTCAATTCCCCAGTACCCATATACAGCCAGATGCACAAAGTAGCACACTCATCTGGAGTTTGCAGTGGCAAGAGGCCCTGACATACCCGTTCTTTCTCATTCCCTCTCTCTCTCTCTGTCTCCCTGCTTACAAATAAACAAAAAATAAATAAAAATAAAGTATCGCCCAAGCTGTGGCATGTAGCTCACTTGCAAGACACGTACAAGACTGAGTTCATTCTTCAGCACCAAAAAAAAAAAAAAAAAAAGAAAGAAAGAAAGCCAGTCAGCCAGGTGTGGTGGCACATGCCTTTAATCCCAGCACTCAGGAGGCTGATGTAGGAGAATGGCCATACATTTGAGGCCAGCCTGGAAGTAGAGAGTGAGTTCCAGGTCAACCTGGGCTATAGTGAGACTGAGGGGAAAAAAAGGGTAGGGAGGGCAGATATGGTCGTGTATGCTTTTAATCCCAGCACCTGGGAGGCAGAGGTAGGAGGATCGCCATGAATTTGAGACCACCCTGAGACTACACAATGAATTCCAGGTCAGTCTGGGCAAGAGTGAGACCCTACCTGGAAAAACCAAAAAAAAAAAGAAAAACATAACTGGGCATGGTGGCGCACACCTTTAAATCCCAGCACTCAGAAGGCAGATGTAGGAGGATTGGAGAATTGCTGTGAGTTCAAGGCCAGACTGGAACTACAGAGTGAGACCCTACTTCAAAAGAAAAAAGAAAACCAAAAAAAAAAAAAAAAGCCGGGCGTGGTGGTGCACGCCTTTAATCCCAGCACTCGGGAGGCAGAGGTAGGAGGATTGCCGTGAGTTCAAGGCCACCCTGAGACTACATAGTGAATTCCAGGTCAGCCTGGACTAGAGCGAGACCCTAACTTGAAAAATCAAAAATAATAATAATAATAATAAATAAATAAAAATTTCAAAGATGGCATAGCGACTCACACCTTTAATCCCAGCACTAGAAAGGCTGAGTTAGGAAAATCACCGTGTGTTCAAGGCCAACTGAGCTACAGAGCGAGTTCTAAGTTGTACTAGCTACAGTAAGACCCTAGCTCAAAAATTAAGTAAACAAGCCGGGCGTGGTGGCGCACGCCTTTAATCCCAGCACTCGGGAGGCAGAGGTAGGAGGATCACCATGAGTTCAAGGCCACCCTGAGACTACAGAGTGAATTCCAGGTCAGCCTGGGCTAGAGTGAGGCCCTACCTCAAAAAAACCAGAAAGAAAAGAAAAGAAAAGAAAGAAAGAAAGCACACACACACAAAGCTGAATACCCTAAGACAGACTGGTATGACAGAATGTGATTGGGGGAGCTCTGTGGTTAGTAATGTACTCTGAGTGGGTGGCACTGTAACCAAGCAGGCATGAAGACCAGGAGGCACTGTCCCAGACAGAAGGAACAAGAACAGAGGTCCTGAGGCAAGAAGGAGGCCAGAGGATGGTACAGCACTGACAGACAGAATGACTAGAGACACCAGGCGCCAGGGGACAAGCTGTGCAGACAAAACGGGGACCTCAGGCTCTAACCCCAGATGCCCCTAGCAGCAATATGGAGGCTCGCTGAGGGGGCAGGAAGACAAGGCCTTCCAAGGGCACTGCAGTCTCCCAGAACTAAATGACAAAGTCAACCAGAAAGGCCCCAGAGCAAAGTGGTGGAGGAAAGCAGGCCAGTGCCAGCTCCCGGAAGGGCTGATCAGGTGGGCTGGGCAGATTCAGAGTCCATTCCAAGCTGTGACCTCATCTCACCCCAAATTATTCCCTTTCATGCCTCTCCCAACCCAGACTTCTTCACTATAGAGACTGTACCACTGATCACATGACGACCTCCAGGGCCAATGTCACAGAAACAAAACTGCCCCCTACGTTCAGTGGGGATAGCACTGATGACAAGGCCTTCAACCAAGCACGGGAAAGGTAACCATCTCTACATATGCCAAATGGGTTCCCTCACTGAGCAAAGGGGAGCCAGGTGTACCAGTGAATTTCTGGGAGCCGAGTTCAGAAAGATTAAAATACTATTTATGCCGCTCACTGGCTGTATTACCTCTGCATAAAGTCTATTTCAAATGGCCCGAGGATTCAATCGCATAAAGTATGGCACACCCAGTGCCTAACACACAGCAAAATGGCAAGAAGACAGTTCATTCCCTTCTTCCTACTATTCAATCTAGACAGTCTGACAGATAGCTCTGCTTTCTGGGGAGTGACTTTGGGTGGGGCCCTTGCAAGTCTGAAGCCTTCGTTGATAACGCACTAAAATGGCAATATCATCACTTCCTCCGCATGGCTTCGGAAGAATCGCGTTAACTGTCAAGCACTGCTCCCATCACACAGTAACTACTCCACCTGGACTGTCTCTTACTACCTGTAGGTGTGACCGGGACGGAGAAGGAGGCAGGAGTGAGTGGCTCACTAAATGCTACGTCGAGACACTCACCTGGCGGTTCCAAATGGAACCTTCTTTGCTGCGCTCGTCGGGGGTCAGACGCACGTACTGGCTGGTGAGCATAGTGCTGCCTTGGAAGTCCCAGAGCGGCATGGAGCTGGAGCCGACGCCTGCGGGGAGAGACGGGCATGGGCAGGTGCGGAAGAGGCCGTGCTCGAGACAGACGCCCACGCGCGCCCGGTCCACCCAGCCCCGCTCCCCGCCGCAGGCCTCACCTTGGTAGGGCTTGATGAGCGAGTGCTCCCGCTTGAGGTGCTCACTGTTGCCGTCGGTGATGTCCGCAGAGCCCGCGCCCAGCAGCAGAAGAAGATGCAGAACCACCGCGGGGCCGGGGCCGGGGCCGGGAAGCCCAGGCCTCCCGGGACACCGCGGGCCCCAGCCCCAGCGCCCGCTCCAGGCCTCCGCCGCCATTCTCCTCAGCTCTCGGGACACTTCCGCCTTGAGACTTCCGGCTTCCGGGTGTCCCGCCTAATGGCCTCCGGTCGGAACCCCTCCGACGTCAGGGTCAGCGGAGAGTTAAGGAGCAAAGCCTCGCAGCCAGGGGGACGGCAGCCTTATTGGCTGGGCGGCCCCGCATCCTGGTAGAACGCGGGTCCGTAACCTCAAGGTTCCCAAGCACCTGCCGGCCGACGAGATCTGGAGGCGCTTTCGAGCGACAAGAGAGCCAGCCAATCATGGAGCAGCACGTTAAGTTTATGAGCCAATGAGAAGCAGAGAAATGATTTGAGTGGGCGGGCTGCGCTAAGCGTCGTCTTGGAAGCGGGGCATGCCGGAACTTGTAGTTTTGACGGGTTGTTTGCGCCAGGCTGGACGTGCAAGGACCGCTCTAGCCTTGGCCTCTCGCCACCGAGTCCCTGTCTTTGGAATGACCTTTCCCAGTTCAGTGGAGAAAGCAGCGCTGAAGTGAAGTAGAAAGCCTGGAGTTCATGGGGGATGGCTCAGTGAATAAAGCGCTAAATAAAGTACCAGAGTTCTGTCCCCAGGCCCCCATATACAAAGCTGAAGCCCTGGAGGGCTTCTGGAACCCCAGCACGCTGACTGATGGTGAGATGGGAGACAGAAAAATGTCCCAGAAGCTCATGGCGAGCACGACCGAGAGTAGAGACACCCAAAAGTTGTCTTGTGAACCCCACACATGCGGTGTGCTCGCGCGCACACACAAAAGCATGCATACACAGAACAATAATTTTGTTTTGTTTTGTTTTTTGAGGTAGGGTCTCGTTCTAGCCCAGGCGAACCTGGAATTCACTATGTAGTCTCATGCTGGTCTTGAACTCACAGTGATCCTCCTGCCTCTACCTCCCGAGTGCTGAGATTAAAGGTGTGCTCCACCACGCCAGGCAATTGTTTTTTAATTATAAAAGAAAGAAAGCCTGGAGTCCAGCCCCTGTGCATGTTGAATTCACTGGTTGGCCAGGATGAACCTGTAAACTAAGCCATCTGCCCCCAAATAGCACACCTTTAATCCCAGCACTCCAGAGGCAGAGGGTAAGAGGATCGCCATAAGTTCAAGACCAGCCTGAGACTATATAGTGAATTCCATGTCAGCCTAGGCTAAAGCAACAGGTATGCATGCCTAAATTCCAGTCCAGATGTGATCACATATTCTCATTCTGTAACCTGCATGGCACAGAGGACAATATTCTTAAAAAGATACCTATACCATTTCCTTGGGCTATCAGAAGATTGAAACAAAGAACACAAAGAAACTAGAACATACCCAGGAACGAAAAGGTAAAAACCTGGTATCAATCAGCCTTGTCTCCCCCAGAGTGGGATTTTGGGAGCTTGGCAATTTGTCAGACCCACCTTCCAGGAGAGACTGTGGCTCAGACAACGTTGAGGGGGAAGACGCCTTGGCCAGCACTGGCCTCCACTTCAACCCAACCCTTATATCAGGACCCAGAGATGGACTTGGAGGAGAATGGGGAGAGGGTCACTGGATCTCTTTGTTTCTCTTTCCAATATGATCACATTAAGTAAGTCTCCTTTTTCTGCTTTTCGCTATTAATTTGGCTCTTTAAATTGTCATATTGAGGAAGGATGGCCAAGCCTGGTCAGAGGCTCTTATTGTGAGAGAGAGACTGGGCTCTGATGAGCTTAGAACCCCTGAGTCAGTGACTCAAGTCTCGTGTCCTTGCCCACGTTGAGCAAAGAATTGAGAAATGTAGACATGGACTAAGATAAATTATGAAAGGTTTATTAAGACAGAGTAAGAATGGGAGAAGAGAGTTCCCAAGCCAAGAGGAGTTTTCCCCTCCCAGAGAGGGAACAGGGAAAAGTCTCATGAGGAGGCTTGCTTCAGATCTATTTATATGAATCAGGCATCCCATTAGGATGAGCCTCATTGCCAAGTCTTGATGGGTTGTTGGGCCAAGAAGGAACACTGACTCAAGAATGGCCCACCCACAGGTACTAAACCCATGAAAATTTGAGGAAGAATCAGGAAGAACCAAGAAACTGCTACTTTTCACCATTTTGGAGTAGACTGGAGCACTAGCTTCACCAGGGCAGAGTGGCATCCGTGTTTCTTTGGACCTGAGTCTCTGACTGACTACCTATAAAAAACAAACAGGGCTGGAGAGATGGTTCAGCGGTTACACTGTGTGGTAGTTTGAATAGATGTCCCCCAATAGAATCAATGGTTTATTAAAATTGTTAATTGTCTCCAGGCTTCTGGCTGGAGGAAGTATCACTTTGGCCTGGTCTCCTGGGATCATAAAACCCTTTCAAAATTAAAGACAAAATTCTAGGGATACATATACAAAACAGCAGCCAGAACCCCAGTCTGGCAATTCTGCCATTCTGTAAATTACAGTGTTATAGTGTGATTGCTTAAGGTGCTGGTGGTAGGCGTCTGTCTGTCTCTGCTTGGACCTATAAAAGGGGGCTAGCCTTTATCCTTAACTTCCCCTGGGTCTGTTACTTCAATAAATACTTTCCTCCCCAAAATTGTGCCTGGTTTGGAAATTCATCCCAGCGACATGTGGCTGACTACAACACACTGTTTGCCTGAAAAGCCTGACAACCTGAGTTCAAGTCCCCAATACCCACGTAAAGCCACCATGCATCTGCATCTAGAGTTTATTTTCAGTGGCTGCAGGCCCTGGCATGCCATTCTCTCTTTCTGTCTCTCCTCTATCTCTCTCTGCTTGCAAATAAATAAAACAAAAATAAAACAATAAAAAAAAGAAATAAAGGTTACCTTGCTCCTTATGTGTATCACTCTGATCCTAAGGTAATACTCAGGTGGTATGTTTGCATATACAACTTGAAATATGCAGGGAATTGTCACCAGGACACTCCTCCACTATACCAAAACCCACAATGCTTAAATCCCTTATTGAAAATACTAGAGTGTTTGCATATAACCTATCTATGCACACCCTCAATATGCGTAAATCATCTAGAATACTCATGTAAGTAGTTGTGTTATCTACAGAATGACAAAAGTTTATATGTGTTCAGCACCAGGTTATGGGTTTAAGACAGAGGAGAACCAGAAACAAACCCTTTTCTTGGTCCCAAGACCTTATTTTTTTTTAGAATTTTATGGTCATCTAATATTCTTTTAAAAACATTTTTTATTTATTTGCAAGCAGTGAGACACAGAGAGAATGGGCATACTGGGGCCTCCAGCAACTGCAAACGAACTCCAGATGAATGTACCCATTTGTGCATCTGGCTTTATGTGGCTACTGGGGAACTGAACCTGGGTCATTGGGCTTTGCTGGCAAGCACCTTAACTGTTGAGCCATCTCTCCATCCACCCAGACTTTTACTTAACACCAGGAGAAATTGACTCCGAAGTGATACAAAAAGGGGAGCTTGTGAGCCCTGGATAAATGGGCAAGAGTGGCTTTTAGGGGTTGTGGGGAGAAGAGAGAAACTAAGGCACCTTGTGTGCTGTGCTAAGGTGGGGGTTGGGGACAGGTGGCATTCCCTCTTCTCACACAGATGCATTCAATTACCATAACTGGAGTTGGTTCCAGAACCCAAGACCTAGTCTGAGCTTGGCCTGATGAGAGGAGGAAGAGAGGCGGAAGATGGGAAAAGACATCTCTCAAACTTACATTCAGTATATAAACAATTTTTTTTCTGAATACCTTCCATTTATGGTTGGTTGAAATTGTAGATAGAGCTCCTGCAGAAATGAGGCCTGAGTCCGTGTGTGTGTGTGTGTGTGTGTGTGTGTGTGTGTGTGTGTTATCTCAAAAGCCTCGGCTTCACACTTCCCAAAAAGCATCCTCTTCCAGAGACCAACCTGCAACCTGCAGCTACACAAGTAAGGATGCGTTCATTCCCCTAGAGCTCCATAAGGGCTGACATTTTTATCGGTTACAGTCACTACTGAATCCCCAGAATCTGGATAGTGCACATAGGTAATTACTTGTTGAAAGAATATTTGTTCTAGAACTTGGAGTTGGGTCACAAAGAATGAGTTGGAGTTTGTGGGGAAGGAAAGTGATTATCAGCAGTAGGAACTGAAGATACTGGTCCAAGAAGGATGTTGGAACATGATGGTTTGGAACAGATTGTAAGTTCAGGTTTGAGGAATAGAGAACTCAGAAATAGACTGTTTTGTAAGCCCAATATTTTATTTAATGCCAGATGAGAGAATGGCAGGACCAAAAGTGGTTAAAAGGCATTTGCTTACAAAGCCTATTGGCCCAGGTTTGATTCCCCAGTAATCAGGTAAAGTCAGATACACAAAATGGCACATGCATCTGGAGTTTGCTTGCAGTGGCAGGAGGCCTGGTATTCTCTCTCTCTCTCTCTCTCTCTCTCTCTCTCTCTCTCTCTCTAATAAATAAATATTTTTAAAGTGAAGGAAAGAGGCTTTGGAATTCCCAGTAATTCCCAGTAAGGGCAGTGGGCACACTTGCATACATGCAAGTCATGTCTGTGGAGGAGGAGAAAGAGAAAGGGAGGCAGCTTTCTTAAAACCTAACAAAGACAAGAAGTACACAGTGACAGGGATGGTGGTGCATGCCTGTAATTTCAGCACTAGTTCAAGGCCAGCCGGAGCTACATAGCAAGTTCCAGGCCAGCCTGTTCCACTAGTAGGATCCTGTCAACAGGAAAATGAAGAAAAGGAAATAGGGGCTAGGGAAATGTCTCAGCTGTTAAAGGCCCTTGTTGGCAAAGCCTGGGTTCAATATCCCAGTACCCATGCCAATTGCACAAAGTGGCACATGCATCTGGAGTTCATGTGGAACAGCAAGAGGCCCTGGAATGCCCATACTCAGTCTCTCAGTCTCTCTGTCTCTCTCCTCCCTCCTCACAAATAAATAAATAAAATTGAGAAATAAAAAAGTAAAAAATAGAATCACCATGGAAGCACACCTCTGGGTGCATCTGTGAGGGTGTTTCCACAAAGGTATTAGATGAGGAGGAAGGTCCTGTTCTGAATGTGGGCAGCACCATTCTATGTGCTGGGATCACAGGACCAAAAATAAGAAGGAACAAGGGAGATGAACACTAGCCTTCATCTCTCTCTGCTTCCTAAGTGCAGATGTGAGCAGATGTCTGTGGCCCTGCTGCTACACCTTCCCTGGCATGATGGTCTGTTCTCTCAAACTGTGAACCAAAACAAACCCTTCCTTCCATAAGGTATTTTGTCACAAAGTAACTAGCGTAGAGGTAGGGGTGCATCTCTAAACAGCAGCAGGCATGAAAGAACTTAGGAAGGGGTCCTAGGCAGAGCTTGTGCCTGGGCCTCTGGGGAAGGAAGATGAGTTGTGAGTATCTGGGCTTGTGACCTGGGACGAGATTCTAGCACCTAGAACACAGTCACAGCTCAGATCTCTAGCATGATATATAACCTCGAGGAACCCACTTTTCTCTGAGTCCCAGCTACTTGAATGGGAGCAATGAGCACCATTGATAAAAATGAAATGTTGTGAGAAGAACCTGTAAATGAACCCCAAGAAGCATGGAAAGGGCCTGGATCCAAAGCACGGTATACAGCAGGCTCTAGTTAGCTCTCATACCCCAAGCCTATTCACAGGCACTTCATTTACTTGTTTGTCTGTTTTTGTATTATGATATTGGAGCTCAAACCCAGGGCCTTGCATGTGCCAGGCAAACACTGCACCAATGAAGGGCATCCCTAGCTTCATAGGCACTTTATTTATTTATTTATTTATTTATTTTACTTTTTGGTTTTTTGAGGCAGGGTCTTGTTCTCGCCCAATCTGACCTGGAATTCACTATGTAGTCTCAATGTGGCCTCGCACTCATGGCAATCCTCCTACTTCTGCCTCCCAAGTGGTGGGATTAAAGGTGTATGCCACCATGCCTGGCTATTTTGTTTTTTAATATTTATTTATGAGAGAGAGAAAATGGGCCTGTTTGGGCCCCTTGCAATTGCAAACTAATTCCAGATGCACGTGTCACTTTATGCATCTGGAGATACTGGCAAATTGAACCTGGGCTATTGGGTTTTGTAAGCAAATGCCTTTGACCACTAAGCCAACTCCTATTTTTTTTGTAGCAGGGTCCTACTCTAGCCTAGGCTGACCTGGAAACTCACTCTGTAGTCCAGGCTGGCCTCAGACTCATAGAAATCCTCCTCCCACCTCCTCCTCCGGAGTGCTGGGAATTAAAGGTGTGTGCCACCATGCCCTACTCAGGTCTGTAATAGGCACTTTAATAGCCCAGATTGGCCTCACACTCATGGAAGAAGATGAGGAGGAAGAAGAGGAAAAGAAGAAAAGGAGGGGGAGGTGAGGAGAAGGAAGAGAGGGTGAAGAGAAAGAGGAGAGAGGGAAGGAGGAGGGAAAAGAAGAAAGAAGGGAGGACAAAGGAGAAGGAGGAAGAGGAGGAGGAAGATAACGAACAGAAAAAGAGCCCTGTCTTAGCTGCTCATGATACTTGAAGCAGGAAAACTGCTTGAGCCCAGAAGTTCAGGTCCAGCCGAGGCAACATCATAAGATCCTGTCTCAAAAAACAAAGCATGAAGAGTGTTTTCTTCCTCAAATGCTGAAACACTAGCTACAAATATGAAAGTACTTTGAGATGTTGGAGATGGGGCCTTAGGACAGTAATTAGGTGAAGAGGATGGGTCCCTTATGATAAGATTACTGTCCTGATAAGACGAGACAGAAGACAGAATGCTTCCTTTCTCTCTGCTCTCTGCCACATGAAGACACAGCACGAATGTGGCCATCTGCAAGCCAGTACTCAGCAGACACCAAATCTGCCAGAACTTGATTTTGGACATCCCAGCCCCCAGAATTATGACAATCGACAGTTTTCATCTAAGCCACTTCAGTCTAATTTTTCTTAGAGCAGCCCAAGCTAAGGTAGTCGTACAACATGGCAGGATTTCTGCATGAATATTGATACACTTATGTCTTTTCATGGACATACCTTGATCTGTTCTCCTACCTATAGGTGAGTACGTGTCTCTGGGGTGTTTGAGTACATGGACCTATGTGCTGATACGCTTGTCATATGCATCTGTCCAAGGGACTAGCCATATGCATGTCTTTTTTTTAACTTAGGGTCTCATATAGCCTAGTTTGACCTCAAATTTACAATGTAGTGGAAGATGACCTTGAACTCCTCCTGATTGCAAGGGTGGGCCACCATGCTGAGCTTGAATGTGTATGTCTGAAGGTTCAGGTTTCCTTATTATGGAAAGCCTATGTGTTCATGATATGCATACCTGTATGCATGGCCATGCATGCTAGGTGTTTACCTGTCTGCAGCTGAGCATCACATGACAGCCTGTAGGGGTCTAGGGATGGGGTAGTCTGCACATGCCACCTGCCTGAACAAGCATAAGCCTGGTACATAGTGGGTGTAAGGTAGGTATGTGCTGAGTAAAGCACACTTGTGGACACCTCTGCCAGAATACCTGGTATGAAGGTGACTGGTTTTGTGACCATGCACTTCTGTGTGCTCACACATGACTTCGGGGTTCCCCAGACTGAGCTAGACCACTCTGGGCTCCTTATTGGGCACAAGGAGACCCCTGCCATGTGTCAATGCCTTCATGGAGTACTGCCAAGAGAGCGTTGGTGGAGTGTGTGTGTGCGTGAACGTGTGTGTAGGAAGAGGCGTTCACTCTCTTAGACCTTGCTTCTTTCTGTGGTTTGGTTTCTATAGAGACACTTCCTGTGGCAGAGAAAAGAGGTAGTGAGCTGGTGTTTCAGGATGTGAGGGCCCGCAGGAGCAGAGCTGAGCCCTCTCCCCTGCCTGTCTGCCACTGTGAGAGTTCTGGTCAGTGCTGCCCACAGTCCCGGTGGTGGGTGGCCTCCGTGGAGGGGACCTGTGATCAGCGGCAGGATGCCAGGGAAGCCCAAACACTTGGGTGTCCCCAACGGGCGCATGGTGAGTGTGGGCTCTGGGCCATAGCCTCCAGGAGGGGGTGGGTACACCCAGGGTGGGGTCCAGGAGGCACACCCAGCAGACCAGAGAACGAGCCCGTTATGCGAGAAGTTGGGTATGGACAGCAGCAGGCAGTGCACCTGGCACCCTCACTGCAGGATCCTTCCAGATGCTTTGCCAGGAGTCTCATGCCACCCTGGCATGAGTCTAGACAAAAGGTGGGCACAAGCTACAGGTTGGACTCCCTGCTCCCTCATCTGCTCCTAGGATTAGCATCACCTGGAGCTGCCTGCATCCCAGGGTAGCAGGATAGCTGACATGCCCCTTGCCCTCTCCTATGATGGCTCAAGCTCCTCACCCCATGCCTTAGGTGCCCAAGGTCAGGTTAGGGGCAGCCCTTGCTGGGTCACTGTCTTCTAAATTGTCCTGCTCCAGAGGCTTCCTGCCAGAGCTTGCATTCTTTGAGCAGCCCGGGATGGGTCAGTAAGGACAAGCCAGGTTGCACAACGACTACCTGTTGTATTCCTGGCCTTCCAGGAAGCGGGGAGGAAGGTGTAGTTGAGCATTAGGACACTTCAGGCTGCAGTTGCCCTGTCCCCCTGTCCCTTTACCCCCTTCTTCCTGTTTGTTTAACCCCTGATTACAGTTGCCGTCAGAGTCTGGCTCTTCCCATTCAATCAGCAGATGGAGCAGTTTATGCTGGCCCTCCCCTTTCTCTTTAGGAACCTGGCTCACTGGGCAGAGCCACCAAGATCAGACCATCCCCTACCCCATCCTGGTACCATGGGACAAAGCCAATAGATACAGAGTGACCTGGGCTCCTTACTGGGAGAGGTCTGATCTAACTTTATTTCCTCATCTATAAAATGGGACTTGTTGACTACGTGGTATGATGGATTTAAGACCCTTGCCCCTGTGTTAAAGACTGTTAAAATGTCAGCCCAATGGCTCCACATTATTAGCTCCTCTTTAAAGATCTCTTGCCATACCAAAAAGCTGTACCACTCCAATCCAATCTCCACTTCTGCTTCCTTCTCAAGATCTGTCTCCATCTGTCTTTCCAGCACCCCTTTATTGCTAAGTTCCATGTTATTTGGGTGGGAGAGAGACAAATTCCCAAAACTGGCTCAGCCCCCACCCCCTGCCTATACTACCAACCCAACTTTGAAAATTCAAGTTTATCTGTTTCCCATTCCTTCCCTGGAAGGCACAATGCTTGTCCAAAGAGAAGTAGCCCCCAAGCCCATCCCAGGAGGGTAGCTGGACTGAGTCTTCTGAAATAGTTAGTACCCAGAACTGTGGCCAACAGAGGTGACTAGAGACAGACCAAGCCTCTGTCCCTCCTCTGTCAGCCAATCACTTCTCTCCATCCTAAAGTCAAGGTAGGGAGGACGCCCTGAGTTCTACCCCCAGTCCTGTCGAGCCCACAACTCCCCTGCTTTTCTCAGCAGTTGTCACATACAGGTTTATCTCTGCCCTTCTTGTACCAGTCTGAACCCTCCGTGTGACCTCTTGAATCCCGTGGGTCACAGATTAACCAGCTGCTGGACGGTGGGCCATGCTTGGCTGGGCCAGGAAAGGGCAGACAGGCATTGTGACCTGCAGGGCTGTTTGTGGGCCAGGTGTCAGCTGGCTCCCAGGAGATGCTTAGAGGAATAAACGATGTGCTGGTAGCACAAGGGTCATTTGCACACTTGGCTGTCCTTCCCTCGCCCCATCCACCCATTCCCTGCTGAGGCATTTTCACTCGGGAGCCTCACATTATCTTGTCAGGCAGTTGCAAGGAAAGCTGTCACTTAGAGATGGCTCCAAGCCCCTTCCCAGTCATATCTCCACACAGCCCAAATGCCACTTCATTCCTGTACTCGCTTGTTCACTCAGAGACTGCTCTGTGTTGCCCCATCCCAGGCACTTAAGACCCAGGCTGCCCCCTGAACGAGACATGAGAGAAAATACTGGAATCAAATTCAGGTTTGACTAAGAGCTTCAGGTCAGGGATAGAGAAAGCCTGAGCTAACTGCCCTCCCCTTGAGACCTAAGCCCTTGAGTGGACACACTCCAAGAGAGGTCCCTGGGCTCTCATTCCTGCTGACCTTGCCCACCTTTGCCCAGAGGTCCCCTGTCCAGACCTTTGAAAAGACCTCAGATTCCAGAGACATGTAAGTTTGCCTTCTATCTGTAGCTCTGTTGTTTTCCAGCTTTATGACTTCTTTGGGCCTTGGTTTTCTCACCTGTAAAATGGAGCAATAACACCTTCTGCCAAAGGATAAAGATGTTAGGGTGGAGTGAGACTGTGGGTGCCTGTCACACAGCTGGAGCTTGGGACATTTGGGGCAGTATCCTCACTTAGCGTTCCCAGGCACCTGTCACTCCTCAGAGCCACTTCCTAAGGTCAAAGCATGGTGAGCTAAAGCTGGACTGTGGGCCACCACACCCTTCCTTCCCCTTTCTTCCCCTTTCCTTCATTCTTCTCCCCAAGCAGGCTGAGGCTCCACTCAGCTTCCTCAGGCCTGCTAGCCTGTGCAGGTCTAGCCATAGCTGTATCTCCACTTTGTCATGGGGAGGGTGCTAACTCTGATTAAGTGTGCCTGGTGTTTTAACCTGGGGGGGGGAGCTTAGCGATGAGGCTGCTGGAAAGGACAGACAGAAACAGGTCTGGAGAAGTAGGGAGTAGAAGTGGAGATTGAATTGGAGCTGTGCAGCTTTGAAAATACTTTAAAAATAGTTACATTTATTTATTTATTTATGAGAGAATGTTTGTATAGGTGCTCCAGGGCCTCTTTCCACCACAGACCAACTCCAGATGCATGGGCCACTTTGTGCATCTGATTTTAGTGGGTACTGAGGAATAAAACCTGGTCCCAAAGGCTTTGCAAGCAAGAGCCTTAACCACGGAGCAATCTCCCCAGGCTCCTCTCTCCACATTCAGTCTTTACAGCATCCCAGGGGAGTTCTGAGCCCTGTGCTACTCAGGGGGAAACTGAGGGAAAAGAAGTTACTCTAGCTTCCTAAATGGCTGAGCTGAGGTTAGATTGCATCCCTCCTCCCTCCCAAGTGTGGATTTCTGTCCTTCCACTGGCTCAGTCCCATCTCTGCTGTCAACAGCCTGTGGGGTCAGAGAGGCTGAAAGGAAGAGCTTCTGGCAGCAGCCCTTGAGCAGAGTGGTCAGCAGCTGTGCCCCAAGATGGAGAAGGTATCCTGGGGGGGGGTCAGAGTCCTAGGCCTGCTTGGAGCATGAGCCATAGAGGACACCTCTGGATTACAGGGTGCAGATGGGCTCCCTTCTCAGCCTGGTCTCAGCAGCTACAAGGCTGGCAAGGAGTGAGACACCCAGACATTAATGTGGTGGGAGGGGGCAGGAACTGGTATTTGGGGATGACTGGCATCAGTGGGCAGGGAACTGGGAGTAACTCCAGGGGGCTGCAGAAGAAGGCACTCAGAAGAAACAGCAAATCCAGAAGCAGGAGTGTGTAGGGGAGCAGGGGAAATACAAGTTTGATCAAGTATGCAGGAGAGGTGAGGGGGAAGGTGCTGGAGAGGTTCATTAGTCAGGCCCAGGTAGGGGTTGAGCTGTATCTTGGCAACTGCACCCCAATTTAGGAGCTAGGGAGGGCAAGAAATAGGGTCCAGAGTTGGGGCAATGGGGACAGGAGTGCCTGGAGAGGAACTGGGAGCCAGCTCTACTTAAGGACTCAGGTGTTCAATTACACACAGTATAGAATTAAGACGTCAAATAAAATCCAAATATAGGCATGTCGGGGACTCTCGACCATGGAGGAGCCGCCCACAGGGACAAGGGACAGGTGGGAGGGCAGCACAGAGGCTGGAATGCACTAGGAGGTCAAGGCCAAGGCTCCATGATCCCTGGAGAATTAGAGGGATGCAGGTGGCATTGTCTCTGAAGCTAGGGACACATAGAGCTGCAACTGAAGGGAAGGAAGACCTCCATCTGTAAGGTGGCCTGGGAACTTCACTACCCCTCCTTGCACATGCCTGCCTCCTGCCTGCCCCCAGGAATCGGGGCTTCCTCCCCTAGCCGTGGGAAGTGCTGACATGGATTGATTCTGATGACTCAGGTCACCTGGAGGAGTGGGAGGTGGGGTGGGAGCCCCCTAAGGAGGGAGCTGGTTTCATGCCCTGCCCAGGAAGCATAGACTTTTTTTAAATCCATAACGAGATACATTTAATGAACCAATAATGAGTTGTTATCCCCAGTTCCCCAATGCCCCTCTTCCCTATCCCCAATCAGCTGGATATCCTCTTCCCTCGGTAGTCTGGATCAGTCCATGGAGTAGGGGATTATGGATAGCCTAAGCACAGACTTTCTTTTGGTTTTTTGAGGTAGGGTCTTATTCTAGCCCAGGCTGACCTGGAATTCACTACCTTGTCTCAGGCTGGCCTTCCCCCGCTCCCCGCCCGTGGGTGCTGGGATTAAAGGCACCACTATGCCTGGCACGAAGCACAAACTTTCTATCCTGCTCCAACCAGATGCTCCACGTGGGAGACAAGCTCACAGAGGGGCCCTGCTCCCCAGAAGTAGCAATCACAAACACGGAGCAAGGCCAAGCACCGATGCCAATGCAACAGCAGCAGCCACGTTCCTGAACACCGACAACACCCTACAAAGTGTTTTGAGCTCCTTCTCCTGTCCTCCTCTGTCTCTCTCCTCCTCCTCGTCTCCATCGCTCTCTGCTGTAGCCAAGGCTGGCCTCAAACTCTTGAAACCTCAAGCTCCTCTTCCTCCCCGTCTCCTTCCTTTTCCTTTTCTTCCCTCTCCTCCTTTTCCTCTTCTTTCTCCCTTCTTCTCTTCCTCCTTCCTCTCCTCCTCTTCCTCTTCTTCTATAGGGTCTCCTGTAGCCACTGGTCTCCAACTCTTATGGATGAGGATGACCTTGAACTTTTGAGCCCCCTGCTTTTTTGCCTCCTGAATTCTGGGATTATAGACATGTACCACCACCCCTGGATTTATGCAGTGCTGGATGCTTATGCCTCGTGCAAGCTAAGGATGTGATATTGGGAATAAGACTAGGGTGAGATCTACCTGGAGCACCTCAGTCTTAAAGAGTAAAAATTTCAGGCTGGGGAGATGACTCAGCAGCTCAAGGCACTTGCTTGCAAACCCCGATAGCCTGGGTTCAATTCCCCAGTACCCACGTAAAGCCAGATGTGCAAAGTGTCTGGAGTTTGTTTGCAGAGGCAGGAGGACCTGTTGCACCCATTCTCTCTCTCAAATAAATAAATAAAATTTCTTGGGAATAATATAATGATATAATAAGATAATATCCTGTGTGTTTTTGCAGGATGACTTGGGTGTGCCAAGGATGGGAACACGAAGTGGAGAATAGGGCAGGGATGGCCTTCTGGGGGAGATCTTCCCAGATCTGCTTCCAGTAGAGATGAAAAGAAGGAACAGGTGATGGAAGTTCCTGTGACAGGCCTACGGAAAACAGGGTGGAAGAGAGAAGGACTTGGGGTGCTGGGAGCCTAGAGATAGGAACAAGAACAGGACGAAAGGAAATTGTCTCAGGACGTTATTGAAGTGAGGACAGAAAGATGTCCCCCTGGGACTAGCTGAGTTTGGATGGCTTATGTGACACTTGGGGGCAGATGTTAGTAGTAAATTGGCTACGTGTGGTTGGAGCTCTAGGTTTAGGGGAGACAATAAAGGGCCCAGGACAGAGCAAGGGAGTTGCAGGGCCACCCTGTCTGTCTGGGAAGCTGTTAATGAGGAAGCTGGGGAACTTCTCAGAAGGTAGGAAGGAGACCTTCACAATGGACACTTCGAGAGCAGAGTTTTTCTGCTCTGTCCAGCCCCTCCCCCTCCTTTTTAAAAATCCTTTTGGAGGCAGTTTCTCTCTAGCCCAGGCTGACCTGGAACTCACTTTGTAGTCTCAGGCTGGCCTTGAACTCATGGTGATCCTCCTACCTCAGCTTCCTGAGTGCTGGGATTATAGGTGTGTGCCACCACACCCAGCTGGTGACAATTCTAAAGGTTGACAGACACTGCTCTATGCCATAAAAATAGCATCCTGTGCCCTGACTAAGGTGTCATGGGACCTGTGGAAGAATGAACGCCCCAAGAGAGAACAAGTGCAATGAGATCATTGGCTACAGGGACACCTCTCTTTCCCCAAAGACATCAGCTAGCATGTGCTGGCCACTGTTTAATGTACTAGAAGTAGACTGAGTCCATCCTTACAATAGCCCCAGGAGAAAGTTAGTATTTATACCGCCACCCCCTAGTTACAAATGGAAGCCAACAAATGAGCTGACATATCCAAACTCAGGCAAGTAGTAAGTGACAACAACAGGAGTGACAAGTAGCAGAGCCTGGGCGAAGAGGGAACCAGGGGCCCCCACAAGATACCCAGAGTAAGTTCATCACACACAGTGGTTGGCACATAATGGGAAGGAGCCAGGAAATCCTGAGCAAAACTCTGACAGGCTGTGACAGGCTGGGGATGCCCAGCATGGCTCTCCAGGTGGAAAACACAATTCCAGTTTCCTGGAAGCTGAGCCCAGAATGGCCCCTTGGAATTCTTCATTGGGCTCTGCTGTGACTTTCTGCCTCGGGTCTCTCCTAGGTTCTGGCTGTCTCTGATGGAGGTGAGTGAGAACTTGTGGAGAAGGCCTGCCTGGGAGTGAGGGGGGAAGGAGGAGGAAGGGAGGAGTGGGACAAACCTGCGGATTTCTGTTCTTTCATGGAATGTACCTTGAGGAGGGATTGGGCCAGGGTTTGAGGAAGGAAGGCTCACCTTACTTGTCCATCCCCTCCTAGAGCTGAGCAGCACAGCAGCCTCCCAGGGCCAGGGTGAGGACCGAGGCAGCTCTCTCAGCATCCACAGCCTCCCCAGTGGGCCCAGCAGCCCTTTCTCCACCGAAGAGCAGCCTGTGGCCAGCTGGGCATTGTCCTTTGAACGGCTGCTGCAAGACCCACTGGGCCTGGCTTACTTCACCGTAGGTCCTGGGGTGGGGTGGGATGGAGGGAGGTCTAAATGGCACTGTGGAGAATGAGGGTGCCTGTGGGGGCTGGCTAGGGTGGGATTGCTCTCTGTTCACTCATCTAGACCTTTTTGCCATCTACTCCCTCTTCCCCAAGCTGAACTCTTCTTTCATCCGTTCTGATTCTCATTTGCTTTCTTTGCCTCAGGATCTGGCACCATCTGTCTGTCTGTCTGGTCTCTTGGCCCCATGTGGGTCTCAATCTTTGAACATGTCCCCTGATACAGTCTGCGTCTGACAGCCTTTCCCTTCTCCCAGGAATTCCTGAAGAAGGAGTTCAGTGCAGAGAACGTGACTTTCTGGAAGGCTTGTGAGCGATTCCAGCAGATCCCAGCCAGTGACACCCAGCAGGTGGGAGGGTAGGAGAGAGGCAGAAAGATGGGAACCCGAGCCCTGGGGCATGCATCCTGATCTCTTCCCGTCAATCCTCCCCCAGCTAGCTCAAGAGGCCCGCAATATCTACCATGAGTTCCTGTCCAGCCAGGCTCTGAGCCCGGTGAACATCGACCGGCAGGCCTGGCTCGGCGAGGAGATGCTGGCCCAGCCCCAGCCGGATATGTTTCGGGCCCAGCAGCTCCAGGTGAGCGGTGCCAAGGGACAGGGACACTAAGAAGGCAGGGCGGAGCTTGAGCAGCAAGGGGGAACGAGCAAATTTGGATGTGGAGCCAATGCCAAAAATAGTGGTAGGAGCCAGGCGTGGTGGCGCACGCCTTTAATCCAAGCCCTCGGGAGGCAGAAGTGGGAGGATCGCAGTGAGATCGAGGCCACCCTGAGACTACATAGTGAATTCCAGGTCAGCCAGGGCTAGAGCGAGACCAAAAAGTAGGGGTAGAGCCGGGGTCAGAGGGCGGGACCAGGATGGAGGGGTGTGACCTACCTGGCTCGGGGGCGTGGCCAAGAGTAGGGGCGGGTCCTAGACCAGGTAGACATCTGGAACTGAGGCCCCGATGTGCTGGCGGAGGGCCTGCGACACCCACCTACCCATCCTACCTCCCTCCTCTTCCCTCTCCCCACCCCCAATGGCCACCCTCGCCCGCTGACCCCTCAGATCTTCAACCTGATGAAGTTCGACAGCTATGCGCGCTTCGTCAAATCCCCGCTGTACCGCGAGTGTCTCCTGGCGGAGGCCGAGGGGCGCCCGCTGCGGGAACCCGGCGCCGCTGGCCTGGGCAGCCCCGACACCAAGAGGAAGGTGCGAGCCAGGGGCCCTAGGAGGTGGGGTGAGGGTGGGGGCGCAGACAGTCTGCAGGAAGGGTCACCCCCGGATGTAGATCTGCGGGCAGGTGAGGACCCAGCTTGGCACCGGAGTCTTCCCTGCATCCACAGAAGCCGAAGCTCAAGTCTGGGAAGTCGCTGCCGCTGGGCGTGGAGGAGTTGGGGCAGCTGCCCCTGGCCGAGGGACCAAGCGGCCGCCCACTCCGCAAGTCGTTTCGTAGAGGTGAGGGTAGGTGGGAGTTTGGGCAAGTTTGGGGAATGCCTTCTTCCCTCCACCCCCTTGGCTCCTAGTTCTGTAGCAAAACAAAATCAAAGCAAAGGGCCAGGGCGTGGTGGCACACGCCTTTAATCCCTGCCCTCCGTAGGCAGAGACAGGAGGATCGCCTTGACTTTGAGGCTGTGTGACATTACATAGTGAATTCCAGGTCAGCTTGAGCTAGAGTGAGACCCTACCTCGAAAACCCAAACAAACAAACAAACAAAAAAAAAGCAAAGCAAAAAGCCACCTGGTCCTTCTCCTAGTGGAGACCCCCGGGAGTTTGGGGATAATGCATCCAGGCACCCGCACCACATTGAACCCCTCAAAGATACCTGCAAACAAGAGCCACGGAGTGGAAAGGATGGGCAAGGGGAGGAAGGGCTGTTCCTCTTCATTTTCCCTATCCTTAGAGCTGCCTGGTGGGGCCGTGAACCCAGCCTTGCGCAGAGAGTCTCAGGGGTCCCTCAATTCTTCCGCCAGTCTGGACCTTGGCTTCCTGGCCTTTGTCAACAGCAAATCTGAGGTGAGCTGGCTGCTTGGGAGACACCAGGCACATTTCAGGTTCTCTCTGTGTAATCCCTGTCATCCCCAGGGGATGTTCCCACTTCCACCCCTGGCTTGTTCTGCATAGCTATGACCTCAGCCACTTTCCTTTCACCTGTCCTCACTACATTGGCTCTCATGTATGTCATGGACGCACACCCTGAGCTGACAGATGTGTGTGCATGTGCAGTGCTCAGCAGGAGCGTGTGGTCAGTGACGGGTGCTGTCTTTGGGTGTGCATACCCATGTTCCTGAAAGAAATTACATCTTTACCTGCCTCCAGATATGCTCTGGCATGTGTGTGTATGTCTGTGCCCCAGGGAGCTTATTACCTCAGGGTGTGCCAGTCTGCATGCCCTTGCACATGTACTTACAACCTCTGCCCGCTCCTGCCCAGAGTCAGAACCACCGAAAGAGCCTTGGGAGTGGAGATGGTGAGAGCGAAAGCCGGCCAGGAAAGTACTGCTGTGTGTACCTGCCCGACGGCACAGCCTCCTTGGCTCTGGCTCGACCTGGCCTCACCATCCGTGACATGTTGGCAGGCATCTGTGAGAAACGAGGCCTCTCCCTGCCTGACATTAAGGTCTACCTGGTGGGCAAGGAACAGGTATGAACCAGGTCCCAAATCTAATCTCTTTTCTGATCCTGATCCAACCCTTGTTCCTAATCTCCTGGGCCAACTCGAATTTTAACCCCCTTTCTTTTTTAAAAAAATATTTTATTTATTTATTTGAGAGAAAGGAAGAGAGAGAGAGAGAGAGAGACAGACAGACAGACAGACAGACAGACAGAGATGCACCAGGGCCTCCAGCCACTACAAATGAACTCCAGACACATGCACCCTCTTGTTCATCTGGCTTTATATGGGCACTGGGGAATCAAACTCTGATCCTTCTGCATTGCAGGCAAATGCCTTAACCACTAAGCCATCTCTTCAGCCCTTAACCCCCTTTCTAACTCCAGCTTTTACCATAAACCTACACATATTCTAAAGTCCAAATGGACTCTGGCACCAACTCCTTACTCAAACTCAGATATCCATCCATACCTCACAAAAATTCCACTCATACAAAAATTCCCAGCTCCTACTGTGATGGTCTTAAGGAGATAAAGCCAGGGAGAAGGTACTGCTAGAACTGATATTTCCTCCCTTCACCCTCATGGTACACACCAGAACTCCCATAGGCTCACCCCTGAAATTGCCATTAGGGGAAGCCCCCACTAGGAGCCTCCAGTGCACCTCACACCTGAGCGACTTTCCTTTAGCTGCATTAAGCCTTAAGGTTTAGGGGAAACACACTTTGAACCATCCAGTGAGGGTGTTCAAAAGGAATAATCAATCATTGGATGTGGAGGCACATGCCTTTAATCTAAGCACTTGGGAGACTGAGGTAGGGGGATTACTGTGAGTTCCAGGTCACCCTGAGACTACATAGATCAGCCTTGGCTAGAGTGAGACCCTACCTTGAAAAAAAAAAAAGGAATAATGGCTGGGGAGGTAGCTCAGCTGCTAAGGTGTTTGCTTGCCTACCGTGCGTGAGGCCCAGGTTCAGTCCCCAGCACCAGTATAAACTGAGGACCACTGAACATGGTGGCTAACCTTGAACTACACGAGACCCTGTCTCAAAAAGTAATGGTGTTGTACTCCAAGGGGACTGACCGAATTTCATTCACTAGTATTCAAGTTCTAAAGCATGGCCAGGGTGGGAGCAGGGTGACTAGGAGGTTTGTGTCCTCCAGGTCCAGGATGGAGGTGAGCCAGGCAAGGTGATTAGGAAGCATCACCAAACCTCCAGAGGGAATCTCTTGGGGAAAGGTGGGCATTTTCAGTCAGTGTCTGGAAGACTTCATGGAAGAAGTAACAGCTGATGAGGGTCTGGCAGAACTGTTGAGGGAGGCCATTCCAGGCAGAGGGACCAGAGGTGAGGTACTCACAGGACATGTTCAGGGAGCTGGGGTGTGGGGTATGAGGGCAGCAGCGGGAGGTGTTCTATCCACTTTCTTAGGCCGCCGGAACAGCTGCCAACAGCCCAGATGGGCTTTTGTGCTTGCTAAATATAACTTCACCACCCACACTCCACCTGTCTCTGTGGCACAGCGCAAGCATGCTGTCTGGGAGAGAATCCCTCTCCCTTAGACATGCCCTCTCCCCAACTCCTGGGCTGGCACAGGCAGTAGGCCTGTTTATGTACCTACTGTGTGTCAGTCACAGGGCCAGATGATCCACATCTTTCTGGCCTCACAGAAGTCTTGGAAGGAGGACTTTTATTGCAGTAAGGAGATAAGAAGTGTTCTTAGCGAGGAGGGGAAGGAGGAAGCTGAATGAGGGTTTGGAAAGTGATAAGGGTCTGGGGAATTGGCTCTGTGGTTAAAGGTGCTGGTTGCAAAGTCTGCCAGCCTGGGTTCAATTCCTCAGTACCCATGTGAAGCTGGACACAAAAAGCGATGCATATGTTTGGAGTTCATTTGCTAGAGGCCCTGGCATGTATGCACGGGTGCACGCATGTGTGTGCACGCACGCGCACACACAAATACACAGGGAACAGGGTGGCTAACCAGTTTCTCATGTCTGAAGGAAGGGCATACCAGCCAGTAATCAGCTGCCTAAGTCTGGGTCTTACTGAAGCAACTCCGTCTATCTCCAGCCCACACACCCTGCTTCCTGTAACTGGGTCCTTCCATTCCTAAGCTTTCTTCAGCATCCCAAGCATCTTCCTGCTCTTAGGGACTCCTCGGCCTTATCAGACTCCAACCCCAGCCTGGTCTCTTAACCCATCTGTACCCCATGGGCTATTCCCTCCCCAAGCTGGAGGTCCAGGAGAAAGTGAAGGTAGTTCTCAAAAGTCCCCAAGGGTTGGCTCAGGCTGGAGGGAGAGGGACTCTTAGACCCTGCCTGGCATCTGCAGAAAGCCCTGGTCCTGGATCAGGATTGCGCGGTGCTGGCGGACCAGGAGGTGCGGCTGGAGAACAGGATCACCTTCCAGTGAGTGTCCTACCCCCAGACCTGGACTCCTTTCCCATCTACTGGTTCCATCTGCCGGTCTCCCAGTCCCTTCTCAGTTCCTGTCCCTTGTGCCAGGAGCCCCTCCTCCTGGAACAAAGTCCCGCCCCCAAATATCCTTCTGTCCTGTTCAAGCGGCCCCCCACCCCCTGTTGGGAGGAGGGAGGGGGGAGGGGCTGGGTCACTGCCCCTCTGCAGCCCGGGGGTCTTACGCAGGCTAGAATTGGCGCCGCTGGAGCGCGTGGTGCGGATCTCGGCCAAGCCCACCAAGCGTCTGCAGGAGGCGCTGCAGCCAATTCTGGCGAAGCACGGCCTGAGCCTGGATCAGGTGGCACTGCGCAGGGTGAGCTGTGAGGCTGCTGGGGGGGTGGAGGGCAGGGACCGGGTTGTCTATCCCGTAGGCTGCTGACCTCTCCCAGCAGCCAGGAGAGAAGCAGCCGCTGGATCTAGGAAAGCTGGTGAGCTCGGTGGCATCGCAGAGCCTGGTGTTGGACGCTCTTCCAGGTAGGGCGGGGAGTGTTGACCCTGGGACTTGAGCTCCAGTGGAGATCAGAAGGAAGGCTTCTGGGAGGAAGGCCCACACCTACAGTGTGCTCTCCGTTCCAGGGGCAAAGATGCTTGAAGCCAGCAGTACATCCACCTGCCGCAGCCAGGTGAGGAAGGACCCAGAGTGCCTTCTCCAACCTTCTTCCACTGGCTTTTCCTCATCTCCCACATTTTGCAGGGGTGCCCCTCTAGGACCCAGGACAAAGCTACCGCTCATCTCCCTCCACTATCCCCCAGTTCGCTGGTGGAGGAGTCCCGTAATTCCACTGGGAAACGGCAGACCTGTGACATTGAAGGTATACGATGGGTAGGGTGTGAACTAGGGATTAGGGAGGTGGGGCTCAGTTTGAGAACCACTGAGCAGTGGCTTGAGTTAAGAGAGGGGGCTGGATGCCATTGGAGCTCGAACAGGAGGGCTGGGAGTCACAGGACTTGGAAAGACAGAGGGGCAGCGAGAAAGAGGGTACTGAGGAATTGAACCCAGGCTGGCAGGCTTTGCAAACTAGCGCCTTTAACCGTGGAGCCATTTCCCAGACCCTTGTCCTTTTCCAAACAGGGAGACTGTGGTCATTGCAAGCAGCAGGGTGAGAAAGGGTTAGCATAGGCCTTCTGTTGGGGGGCTTCTTGACTCTGTGGTTGCCCCCAGGCCTGGTGGAACTACTGAACCGGGTGCAGAGCAGCGGGGCCCACGACCAAAGGGGCCTTCTCCGCAAAGAGGACCTGGTGCTTCCAGAATTTCTGCAGCTGCCTGCCCAAAAGCCTGACTCTCAAGAGGCTCCACCCTAGGTTGAATCAGCTTCTCAGCCCAGGGAGAGCCCCTCGGACTCCGTTGCCCACCCAGCCCTCTGATACCTATGTAACAGTCCAGACCAGCTGCATTGCTCCTGAGTGGCCCAAGCATGCTGTGGGTCTACTCTGCATGCCCTGTCTGTGCCTTGAGTGTCCCTGGCCCCTTCCTGCCATGGGCAGGCCCACGGGAGGAATAGGAGGAGAGGGGACTCAGAGGAGCCTTACCCCCAGCTGTGGCCGCCTGGCCTCTCACAGGCTCATCTACCCATGTCTTGTAGCCAGGCCATGGTGGTGGCAGTGCCAGCTTCCCAGCTTGTTCTATGCTTCAGCAGGGGGCAAGAGGAGGAGCTGGCTCCTCCTTAAGAAACTGATATGAGTAAGGCTTGGAGGTGCTGGTGGGCAACCCCTACCCCTCCACTCAGCCATTAGTGTACATATAGATTTTATGGTTGGCTTGGGGCAGCTGGGTTTGTCCTTGCTCTATAATATTGTTTAATAATAATTATTATTCTGTCATGAGGCTTGTTCCTTTGTGTGTTCCACCATCATCCTGCCTGTGTCACCAAGGTCAGTTGTTGGGGTCCTCGGGGTGTGACTCCTGACTTCCTGATTTCAGAATCTCTCTTCCTGACTTTGTGGACTATGGGGGACAGGCATAGAGAACCCTCTGCATCAGCCATCATCTCACTGGATCTGAACGTGTTGTTTTTGTTATTGTTCTTGGCTTCTTTTTTGGGGGGGAGAGGGTATTCTCAGCTTCTATCAGGGACTCAGTGTGTCACTACACACATAACTGGAGGCACCTAAGGCTGGAACAAAGGACTGGTTTTGGAGACAAATTCTCTCCTTTGCCTGTTTGGGTGGGTGGTACTCGGTGTCCAGGCATCCAGGGAAGACAGGGAGGGGAAGCAGAAAGGATTACCACCACCGCCCAAAGAGGGCCCTTAGTCTGCAGGAAGAGAAAGCAGACTCAGGTAGGTAGAGCTGAGACAAAGGAAGCAAGGGGACTTGAGGGAGCCTCACCTGAGGGGGCTAGGGGAGTCCTTCCTGCCTCCCAGGAGGTGCTTACTGACCCTCCACCAGGATCCCTCAGATTTTCTCCCTTCTTATCTAACTGGTTCTCATCATCCTTGAAATGGATGTGTGATACATCAGTAGGGTTTTTGGTTTTGGTTTTGGTTTTGGTTTTTCGAGGTAGGGTCTCACTCTAGCCCAGGCTGACCTGGAATTCACTATTCAGGGTGGCCTCGAACTACAGCAATCCTCCTACCTCTGCCTCCTGAGTGCTGAGATTAAAGGCGTGTGCCACAATGCCTGGCTTGGGCATCCCTTTCTGCCACAGCAGGTGGAAAACAGCAACAGAGTAAGCTGAGCTCTGGCAATTGGAAGTTGGCTATAATACCCCACAGCCTGCCCCCAGTAATATGCCTCCTTCACCTCTCAAATTACCAGAAGCTGGGGACCAGGCATTCAAACACATGAGTTTATGGGGGGATCTGATTCATACCAAGCCAACACAGGACCGAATACTGACAAAGTTCACTCTTTATTTTAGTATTTGACTTATTTACTTGCAAGCAGAGAGAGACAGTGAGGAGAGAGAGAGAGAGAGAGAGAGAGAGAGAGAGAGAGAGAGAGAGAGAGAGAGAATGCATGTACCAGGGCCTCTAGCTGCTGCAAATGATCTCCAGATGCATGCATCTCTTTGTGCATCTGGCTTTAAGTGGGTACTGAGGAATCAAACCCTGGTTGTTAGATTTCTCAGGCAAGCACCTTAACTGTTGAGCCATCTTCTCCACCCCAAACTTCACTCTTGCTTGAAACTGCCACTCCTAGATTTTTCCATAGGCAAGCCAATAAATTATTTCTGGGATTGCGAATTTGTCACTAAGAGGACCTGTAACCACAGAAATGCTGCATCAGCGAACATCAAAGCAGGCTGGGATCAGGGGACCGCGTGGCATGAGGGTCACTGTGAGACACCAAGGGTGGAGTAGGGAGACAACTCCCATCCCTTTCCTCACCAGTCACAAAATTCCTTCAAACTTCCTGGGACACGTGGGAAGAGACACCCTTTCATGAGCCTCAGGATAGAGAGGAGGGGACACCATGGGAGAGATGAGCTATGGCTCCAAGGTTGACAGGTACTACAGACCAACCCCACCCTTCTTCCAAGCCTGTGCTCTGCCAACAGTGATCAATGGCACTTGTTACCCTTAGGGACTAGCAAGATGGCTTCCTGAGAAAGACAGGAAGAGCCTCCCAGAGCTCAGCTGCTACCCGGGAGGAACTTCTAAGTTAGATGATTCTAACCTTTATGTTTTTTATTTTTATTTTTGAATATTTTTATTTATTTGAGAGATCAAGAGACTCTGTGAGGGGGAGGGGCACATGCATGCGTCAGGGCCTCTTACTGCTAAAAATGAACTTGATTCATACATCACATTGTGCATCTAGCTTTATGTGGGTACTGGGGAGTCAAATCCGAGCCAGCAGGCATTCTAAGCAAGTGCCTTTAACCACTGAGCTAACTCCCCAGCCCTATTTTTGTTTTCTTCCCTGGTGGGGATGAAAGTAAGGCTGCAGAAGGGGGTGTGGCTAGTCTGGGGCTAAAACAAGGAATTATCACTAGAGTTTCATCAGTACTCAGGTTGCGGGGTGCATAGTCCAGGGAGGCCTGGGCACTTTAGAAGCCCCTGATCCAGGGCCCTTGGGGGAGGGGATATTGGTATGACTATTCTAGAAGCAGATCAGGAGTTACTGCCAAAAATCAAAACTAGTAGCCAGGAGTGGTGGTGTGCACCTTTAATCCCAGTATTTGGGAGGCAGAGATAGGAGGATCACCCTGAGTTCAAGGCCACCCTGAGACTACATAGTAAATTCCAGGTCATCCTGGACTAGAGCGAGACCCTACCTTGAAAAACCATTTTTACAGCCATTGACCTGAGCTGGCTCCTAGGTGGCTCACTTCCCCCAAAGGGAAGCCACGAGGGGCGCGGACCCTCTCTACCCAGTATATAGCGTAAAGGAAGGAAGAGAACATACACTTACTTCTTGACCAATTTTTATCCTCCCAATACCTGTTTTATAGGGAACTCAGATTAATTGAACAGGTGTGACTTCATTGAGGACACCCAAGGGACCCAAGCCCATAGGGCTCCAAAACACTTATGAGATCATCTTGCTACCTATCTCTTGCCACCCCACCCCCAACAATTTTGGTGGTGGGAGAGGATATGGTGTCAGATGGACATGTCTGACAGATCACACAGTGACATCAGTTCTGGAAACAGCAGCTCCTCACCTGAGCCCCTGCTGAGGGTGCTGATGCAGCATTGGCCCTGCTTCCTGGAACAGTCACCCTCACCCATAAGGGGGAGCATAAGGTGCACCGTGGTGGGGCACCTAGCTTGGTCATCTGGTGACTCTGGCTTCTCAGGCTGATTGAAGCTGGAGTTCATCTCCACAGGGACACACGTGGTTGGTTCTACTGAATCAGGCACAGCCCTGCATGGGCACAGGGCTACCAGCTGCCCCACTCCAGGAAGAAGGTGCCAAGAAGAGGTAGGAATGTGAATGTATAGAGGTGGCCTGTGAAACTGTAGCGTCCAGGCAAGGAGAGCACTGTCCCTCCTGCAAGCATCTTCATCACAGCTGCTGTGGCCGCTAGCCTGGGCCCATGGGTGTCCTTTCATAGAAGGAGCGGTGCTGGCCATCAGACCTGCACCTGGGATCTCAGTCACTCCCTCCCGCACCTGGCAGCGCAAGCTGCGTGTGCTCTCATGGCCTGAGAGCTGCTAGAGAACAGTGTGTGCAAGGTTATCGGAAGGGGCTGCAGCTCTGGGAGGTCTTCACCCATGCTGTGGTAAGACTTTCCAGACCCCCTCGCGTCTGCTCTGCAAGGAGCTCGTCCAACTCATTGGTTCACCAAGTTGGACTTTGATGGGATTGTACTTTGGTTGGTGACCTATCTCAGAGGAGCAGACATTTGTTTACATCTCCCCAGGAGACATTCACACACCAGGTGCTCTGTGACCACCTCGAGATGGGCTTAGAGGCAAAGCAGAGACAGGCCAGCTAGCATGCTGGCTGTTAGCATGGAGTCCTCCAGCTAACATGGGAGGGTAGGGATAACCCCATCAGCCAGGAGGGCTCCATGCTCCTCCCCCATTGCAGAGGGGCTGAAGGAACCCAGAACCCCTTTCAAAATGAGCCTGGACCACAAGAACTGAAGACTGGAGCTTTGAACCCAGAACCTAGAACCTGAATCCAAAGCTTGACATCCATAGCCTAAAACCAGAGCTCGGAGACTGGAACTCAGAGCCAGAGACCAGAACCAGGCGCTTGCATCTAAGAATGCAGAATTCAGGGTCTAGAACCTTCCAACTTAGAATGTAAAAGCCAGGCCTCAGAGCTTCAGGTCTGGAACCTACACCATCTTATAGAAAGCTCCCTCAGCCTCACTCCCTGGCTTGGGCCCTGAGAGCAGCCTGGAGCCACATGAGGAGGGAGGTACAGGGAAGAGGTGACCTCGGAGAAAAGCTCAAAGCAACCTCAGCTGTTTTGGACACAAACTTTGGTCTTGTCCATCAATGAGTGACCAGAGTCTAGGTTGGGTAGATTAATAATTACATAGGTCATCCTCAAGCCAGCCCTCCCCTACCCCCTGTGTTTAGCTTGAGCACACAGAAGAGCCTTGAGCTCCCTATCTGGGAAATGGGACCTAGATGGGACAATATCTCTGGCCTCTGCTGGCTCTAGGCTGGGCCTGGACAGCTCAGACTGAAGTCCAGGCTCCCCAAGAGGGCCAGGGGAGGGTCTACTGTGTCCTCCCAAAGGAAGGTGTCAGGTGGTCTTCTTACCTTATCAGCCAGGCCACGGGTGAGAACCACGCCTGACCACAGGCATGGGAGGTATGCTCTGTGGAATGAGCAAGTGTGAATGCTGACATGAAATGTTCCATGGCATCTCCTATGTGCAGCACACACAGGGGGGTTTAGGAGATTATCCAATTAATGGCAATGAGAAGAAGCAGGAAGTCTCAGATTACGCAGATGGGGAACCCTGATGTAAGATTACACAGCTCATTAGCCAATACCCCTGTCAAAAAAAAAAAAAATCCAGTCATTTCAAGCCAAACTAGGCATAGGAGCTCACACATGTAATCCCAGTGCTCGTGGGGTGAGGGAGTTGAGGCAGGAAAACTGTAGTTCAAGGCTAGCCAGGAGCTCATGATAAGACCCTGTCTGAACAACAAAATCCAGGGGGCTGGGGAGATGGCTCAGAGGTTAAAGGAGCAGCTTGCAAAGCCTACCAGCCTAGGTTCAGTTCCCCAGCTACCAACTTAAAGCCTGATGGGCATTTGTTTGCAGTATCAGGAGACCTTGGCATGTGTCCACACACACACACACACACACACACACACACACACACACACACAATTTTTTTTACTGCTCTTAATTTTTAAATAAAAATTTAAGAATACAAAATCCAGTGCATGGAATAAGTAGTCTTGAATGTTGGTTTTTTTTTCTTCCTGTGATTGTTCTCAATTTTTTTTTATTTTTAAATTTTAATTTAATTTATTTGAGAGAGAGAGAAAAAAAACAGAGAAGCAAATATAAAGAGAATGGACATGCCAGGGCCTCAGCCACTGCAAACAAACTCCAGACACATGCACCACCTTGTGCATCTAGCTTTACATGGGTCCTGAGGAATTAAACCTGGGTCCTTAGGCTTTGTAGGCAAGCGCCTTAATTGCTGAGCCATCTCTCCAGTACAAAATTTTAATCTTGCTGAAAATTCACATGTAACAAATTGTGCATTGAAAAAGCAAAGGGGATCCAGCGTGGTGGTGCACTCCTTTAATCCCAGCGCTCAGGAGGCAAAGGTAGGAGGATCACTGTGAGTTTGAGGTCAGCCTGGGACTATACAGTGAGTTCCAGGTCAGCCTGGGCTAGAGTGAGACCCTACCTTGAAGAAACCAAAAAGAAAAGAAATAAAAGGCAAATGGGGGCTGGAGAGATGGCTCAACAGTTAAAGTCACTTGCTTGCAAAGCCTGACTGTCCAGGTTTGATTCTCCAACATCCACATAAAGCCAGATACACAAAGAGGCTCATGTGTCTAGAGTTCATTTGTAGTGGCGGGAGGCCCTGCTGTGCCCATACTTCCCTTTTATGTGAGAGCCCCCTTCGGTAACTAGCACTCTGAAATATATAAATAAAATAATAAAACAAGAAAAGCAGGCCGGGCGTGGTGGCGCACGCCTTTAATCCCAGCACTCAGGAGGCAGAGGTAGGAGGATCACCATGAGTTCAAGGCCACCCTGAGACTACATAGTGAATTCCAGGTCAGCCTGGGCTAGAGTGAGACCCTACCTCGAAAAACCAAAAAAAAAAAAAAAAAAAAAAAGAAAAAAAAAGAAAGAAAGAAAAGAAAAGAAAAACTCCTATCTGAGGAATCAGCTCATTTTTCCAACTTCCACAGCCTGCTCCATTCCTGGATGCGCACACTTGTTCTTGGGACTGTTTCCCCTCCCCTTCCCTTCAGCTGTCATTCTGCTCTGGACATCACTTTCATTGCTGTGACAAAATTCAGTATGTCAGCCTCTCATATTCATAGTGTCCATGCTGTGGCCCTTGCTCATGACCTGCTCCTTCCCGGTTCATGGCAGCTGGCTCCTTTTTCGCTGTGGCTCTCCAAGGTTCCTATGAATCTAGGTTACTAAATCTGGTTTGTTCTAAAATTACATCTCAGCGACACTTGACCAAGCTTCCCCGGCATCTCTCAAAACTTGGTTGACCCTTGCATCTGGAGCAGCTGCTTTTTTTTGCTCTTCCCCTGACTCGGGGTGCTCCTCATCTCACTGTAGGCCAGACTGGCCTTGAACTCATAGCAATCACTTGCCTCAGCCTCTCAAGTGCCTGGTTTGGGTCACCATACCCAACTGGCTTTAATTTAGATTGCCTCCCTCTCTTCTTCTGTGTCTTCCTCTCTCTCTTTCCTTGAGTGGGGTACATATGTGTGAAAGTGCACGTGGAAGCCAGAGGTTGATTTTGGGTGCCTTTTCAATTTCTCTCCAAATTATTTTATTTTATTTTTATTTTTTATTTGAGAGGGAGAGAGTATGGGCACACCAGGGCCTCCTGTCTCTTCAAACAAACTCCAAACACACGAGCCACTTTGCACATCTGGCTTTATGCAGGTACTGGAGAATCAAACCTGGGCCTGTAGGCTTTGCAAGCAAGCGCCTTAACCACTGAGGCATCTCTCCAACCCTGGGTGCCTTTCTCACTTGCTCTCTACCTTATTTTTTTTTTACTTTTTGTTGATAGCTTCCATAATTATAGACCATAAACCATTATGATTTCTTCTCCCCTCTCACCCTCCCCCCTATTTATTCACCCTCTGAATTAGTCTCTGTTTTGTTTTGGTGACATCATCTTTTCCTCCCCTTATGTGTAGGTATTATCAGGCACTACGAAGTCATGAATATCAAGGCTATTTTGTGTCTGGAAGTTTGTGTTTTAAGCAGTCCTACCCTTCCTTGGACTCTTAAAATCTTTCAGCCAATTCTTCCGAAATGGGCCCTGAGCCTCGGGAAGTGTGATAGAGATGTCTCCATCTTATTATTTTTTTTAATATTTTTATTTATTTATTTATTTATTTGTAAGAGACAGAGAGATGGAGAGAAAATGGGTGCTCCAGGGCTTCCTGCCACCACAAACAAACTCCAGATGCATGCACCACCCTGTGTATCTGGCTTTACGTGGATACTGAGAAATCGAACCTGGGTTGTTAGGCTTTGCAGGCAAGCACCTTAACCACTGAACCATCCCTCCAGTCCTCCACCTTATTTCTTTAAGATGGGGATCTCTCATTTGGCTAGACTAATCATCCAGAAAGCCCCAAGAATCCTGTGTCTGCCTTCCCAGTACAGCATGTACTGCAGTGCTGGGAATTTTTATGTGGGTGCTAGGGGTCAGATTCAAGTTCTCATGCTTGCACAGCAAACACTTTACCCACTGAGCCATCTCCCTGGCCCCCTTACTTGGATTTTCTTTTCCCTTTCCTTCCATTCCCTCCTTCCCCTCTCTGCATGTTTGTGGTATGTGTGCAAGTGTACATGCCCCATACGTACACACACAGACCCGAGGAAGCTCTCAGGTGTCTTCCTCTCAATGCTGCACAGGAGCTCCTGCAGAAACACAATTGGGAGACTTGGAAGATGGAATGAAAGAGCCAAGGATGACTGTTGGTGTCTGGCTCAGAACCAGGGACTGGGTGCCATCTGCAAAGATTGGGAACATAAAGAAGTCCCAGGATGGCATGAGGAGCTCGGTGTACTGTGACTCACAGAGCCTGTGATCCTGCCAGGCCCATCTGACAGCCTGTGCAGGTACATCTGCCACATCCCCACCAATGCTTCCTCCTCCTGAGTGCCTCTGTCAATATGAGACACCCCTCCCAGATATCCAGTCACTGAGACCAGGGAATGTCTAGGGGAGGCCATGGCCAGAGCCTGAGTATATAGACAGGGTAGGAGTCCCTATCTGGACAACACACAGACCTTGGTCACCAACCAGGGAGAAGGCAGACCTGTAGGTGGCTGAGAGGAACAGAGGGGCTGAAATGAGAGAATGTCTTTGGAAGTGTTTGGATGTGTAAGTGCATCACACCTTAGAATTTTATCTCTTAAGGTTCAATATCTAACTGCCTTTCCTACTAACTTCTAAGCTTTCCCCAGGAAGGAAGGTTGACTTCAAAAATGTCAAAAATCAGGGCTGGAGAGATAGCTCAGTGTTTAAGGCACTTACCTGCAAAGACTAACGACCAGGGTATGATTCCCCAGCACACATGTAAAACCAGATGCACAAAGTGGCACATGCATCTGGAAATCATTTGCAGTGGCTGAAGGCTCTTCTGTGCCTATGCTCACTCGCTCTGTCTGCCTCTTTCTTTCTCTATCTAAATAAATAAATACATATTTTAAAAATAGCAAAAATCATAACCTGAACTGAGTGTGGTGGCACACACTTTTAATCCCAGCACTCAGAAGGCAGAGCTAGGAGGATCACCATGAGCTTGAGGCCACCCTGAGACTACATAGTGAATTCCAGGTCAGCCTGGGCTAGAATGAGACCCTACCTTGAAAAACAAAAACAACAACAACAAAAAAAGTGAGACCCTACCTCGAAAATCAAAACAAACAAAAAATCATAACCTAAACTGGGGATGTAGCTCAGTTGCAGAGTGCTTTCTTAGGATGTGCAAGGCCTTGGGTTTAATCCCCAGTACCACTAAAAAAAATCACAGCATTATTATTATTATTTTTTGAGATAGGGTCTTCTGCAAACCCAGGCTTTCTTGGAACTCTCTCTGTAGTCTCAGGCTGGCCTCGAACTCACAGTAATCCTTCTACCTCTACCTTCTGAGTTCTGGGATTAAAGGCATACACCACCCTGTCTGGTTTGTGTGTAATTTTTTGTTGGTTGGTTTTTTGAGGTAGGTATAACCTTACTAAAAGATGAAGAAAAAAAAGATGAAGGACATCAGCTCATCAGTACTTTGGATACGGCCGCCCCTGCCCAGCGTCTCACTGAAGCAGGGAAATGGGGACCAAGGTCTCTACACCTGCTATGGGGGCGGGACAAGGTGTTTATGGTGGGGGAGTTTTCTCAGTCCAGACAGCCTCTGAGCCCAACTTAATGTGACTGTGTCCGAGCATAGAGAGACTCTGATCCAATGATTCAGTATTGATTGTGTCTCCCTGATTCTGGGGTACTCTTCTACCTGTGCACGAACCCCAACCTTACCTGAATCACTCCCTCCCAGCTGAAGGAATCTGAGACACTGTTGCCTCAGTCGGTAAATGAGGGCTTGTGATAACATCACGAAATACAACATGTGGGGTCCCAGGAGTTGGCTCAGCAGTTAAAGGCGCTCGCTTGCCAAGCTTGCTGGCCCGGGTTCCATTCCCAGCACCGCATGTGTGCATGGGTCTGGTGTTCATTTACAGCAGCAAGAGGCCTTGGTATGCCCATACATATGCATGCCCATGTGTGCAAGTAAATAAATAAAAAATTAAAAAAATATATATATATATCACGTGGTTTGCTAAAGTGGCACATATCTGTAGTCCCAACTACTTGGTGCCTGAAGCAGGCAGATGGCTAGAACTCGGGAGTTTTTGGGCCAGTCTGAGTAACATAGTGAGACCACAACTCAAAAAAAAAAAAAAAAAGAAAAAGAAGCCGGGCGTGGTGGCATACACCTTTAATCCCAGCACTCGGGAGGCAGAGGTAGGGGGATCCCATGAGTTCAAGGCCACCTGAGACTACATAGTGAATTCCAGGTCAGCCTGGGCTAGAGCAAGACCTTACCTTAAAACAAACAAACAAAAAGGAAGAAGAGGAGGAGAAAGAAGAGGAAGAGGATGAGGAAGAAAAATGGGAAAATATTCCATCTTACTAAAATACACAGGCCAAGGCTTATAGTCTAAGGGTACATGAAAAAGCATCAAGATGCAGCAGCCTTTTACAGACTTAGAGACAAAAACACCTAAACAGGTTTTAAAAAGACAGGAAAGAAAAGATGTTCTAACACATCTTTTTAAAAAAATCACGTTCTAAAACATTATGGTGACGTTTCCCAGAGATAGGATTGTGTTTGTTCCCTGTTTTGCTGCTCTGCGACCTGAAGCCTTTGTAGTTAGGGTGCCGAGAATCACTCTCAACTGTTCTTCCACCCAGGCAACTGCCTCTGGCCTGACAGTCACGAAGCAGGTTTGCACAAGGGCAGAGCAGGCTTGGAGGTAAGGCCCTTGTCTGGCATCCTTGGAGGTCTTGCGTTCCCTCCTTAGCACCATAAAAATATACAACCCCAGGAGCACTTCCCTCCCATTCCCTCTCCCCCATGCATTCTTGGCCTAAACTGTCTTTTTTTTTTTCCAAGTAGGGTCTCACTCTAGCCCAGGCTGACCTGGAATTCACTATGTAGTCTCAGGGTGGCCTTGAACTCACGGAGATCCTCCTACCTCTGCCTCCCGAGTGCTGGGATTAAAGGCGTGCACCACCACACCCAGCTAAACTATCAGTTTCAAAAATATTTATTTATTTATTTATTTATTTGCAAGGAAGCAAAGGCAGAGAGAGAGAGAGAGAGAGAGAGAGAGAGAGAGAGAGAATGGGCACAACAGAGCCTCTAGGTGCTGCAAACAAATTCCAGATGCATGTGCCACATTGTGCATCTGGCTTTACATGGGCACCGGGGAATTGAACCTGGGTCATTAGTTTTTGCAAGCAAACACCTTAACCACTGAGCAATCTCTCCAGCCCTAACTGTCATTTTTGAGGCAGGGCTGGGACCCAACCCAGGCGGGGTTTGGCCCCTACGCCCTGCCCCTTCCACAGAAGCTAAAGCCCATGGACCATTGCTATGCCCAGACTATGGAGTGTTACCAGTTAACCTTTGTCAAATGAAGGCAGGAACTATGCAGAAATGCCCATTGTTCTTGGGGGGAAAGGGTGTTGAGTGAGGCTACAGCACCAGAGATCCTGAGTGATCAATGGACAGCTGCTGAGCCACAAACAGCTGTTGATGGGAAATTGGATACAGACAGAGGAGGTGGGGCTGTCCCCATGGTGGAGGCATGCCAGCATCCCTGAGGCTCAGCAACAAGGGCTGAAAACATGAGAGACCCTCATGCTTGAAGTAAGGTTCTAGGCCCAGGGATGGGTTATTTCGTACAATTCTACAACTCACTGAAGACACATTATAATTAATTGTCATTTTCTTTATATATATATATATATATATTATTGTCCATAATGAGTTACATTATTTAGTGGGCAAACAATGAGTTGTTATCCCCAATTCCCCAATGCCCCCCTCCCCATCCCCAATCAGCTGGATATTCTCCTCCGTGGGACGTCTGGATCAGTCCTTGTGGCAGGGGACCATGGATAGCCTAGTACTCAGCCCAGTTCTCCTGGCCCAAGTGTGTCGTTACTGAGGGGTGCCATGCCTCTGGATCGTCTCCCCCACCATGGCTCTCACAATCTTTCCGCCCCCTCTTCTGCTCAGTTCCCTGAGTCGTGGTGGGTTAATCATCATTTTCTATGTGAAGGGAGTGGGACCCAAGGAAGTGAAGTGACTTGCCTGAAAATCCCAGGCTGATCCAAGGACTGCTGGAACCTTTGCTCAGACCAAAGGAAAAGTTGGTTTTGCCAGTCTTGGTCCAGCATGGAGTCAAAACTCAATTGATTTGCTTTGGAATGGGTGGGCAGACACAGGACTCGTTGGCAGGTAAAGTGGACCGAAGGAAGGAAGGAAGGAAAGAAAATAAGTGGCGCTGATGAGATGGTCCAGTGGTTAAAGGTGCTTGCTTGCAAAGCCTGCAGGCCCAGGTTCAATACCCCAGTACACACGTAAAGCCAGATGCACAAAGTGGTGCATGCATCCGGAGTTTGTTAGCATTGACAAGATGCCCTGGTGCACTCATTCCCCCCTCTCAAATAAATAAATAAATAAATAAATAAAAATATTAAAAAAACAAAGATACATAAATGGATTGGATGGGTGTACCATATGGATAAACTTGAAGGAGGATGCATTGGTATAATATTAGGCAGGTTACTCAATGACCTAAACTAGATCTTAAATGGAACCCACTATTAACTGGATCTGATATATATATATATATATATATATATATATATATATATATATATATATGGTAGAGTCTTATTCTAACCCAGGCTGACCTTGAACTCATGGCAATCCTCCTACCTCAGCCTCCCAAGTGCAGGGACTAAAGGCATGTGCCACCATGCTTGACTCTGAATATATATATATATATATATATATATATATATATATATATATATATATATATATATATGGTCTCGCTCTAGCCCAGTCTGACCTGGAATTCACTATGTAGTCTCAGGGTGTCCTCGAACTCACAGTGATCCTCCTACCTCTGCCTCCCGAGTGCTGGGATTAAAGGCGTGCGCCACCACGCCCAGCCGAAACTTCTTTTTATCCCTCTGATCCCACATCAGTTCAGCCTCATTGTCTCTATGCTAGACCATCTCCTCAGTCTTGTAGTTTAGATCTTTTTGTGCCCAGTTCTGTTGTTTGTTTATGATTTTCTTTCTTTCTTTCTTTCTTTTTTTTTTTGGTTTTTCAAGGTAGGGTCTCACTCCAGTCCAGGCTGACCTGGAATTCACTAAGTAGTCTCAGGGTGGCCTTGAACTCCTGGTGATCCTCCTACCTCTGCCTCCCAAGTGCTGGGATTAAAGGCATGCGCCACCACGCCCTGCTAGCTTTGGATTTCGAGGTAGAGTTCACACCAACATTTGACAGGGCATTCTAAACTACAGATGAAAGCCCCACATTCTCTCAGCCTCACATCCTGGATCCATCATCAGCCCTGGAAACCCTGCACAATTTACCACACTCACCCTCCCTGGGCTTGTCCCCTGTTTTCTGAGCCCTACCCCTTGAGACGTGGTAATGCCACAAGATATTTGAGTTACTCTCTGGGGAGTCCTGTCTGGCCAGGAATGAGGAGATAGGCAGGAGCCATGGAATCTCTTTAGAGACTCTGGGGAGATAGCTCAGTCAGTAAAGTGCTTGCCTTGGAAGTGTGAGGACCTGAGTTCAATCCCCAGGTCTCACTTGCAATACCAGTGCTAGGAGGGGGACAGGTGGGTCCCTGGTCTCACTGGCCAGGGTAGCCTTGTCAAGTTCCAGGCCAGTAATAGAACCTGTCTCGAAAAAAGGGTGGATGATATTCCAATCTGTGTCTATAGGGGGACTTTATCCCATTCCTACCTTCTCATGGACAAGAATTCTCTGTTCTCTCCTTCCCCCCTCTCATTTCCTGAGGTAGTGTCTTGCTCTAGCCCAAGCTGACCTGGAAGGACTTCACTATATAGTCTCAAGGTAACCTTGAACTCACAGCGATCTTCCTACCTCTGCCTCCCGAATGCTGGGATTAAAGGTGTGTGCCACCACACCTGGCTTGCCTCTTCCCTTTTAAGCACTTAAAATTCTATTTATAATCTTAAAAAAAAATCCCTCCAAACCTTAAAGAAAAAAAAAAAAAAAGAAGGTGGACACACAGTGCCTGAGGAATACCACCTGAGATTCTCCTCTGGTCTCTACCTGCACACTCACAGATAAGCATACACACCTGCACGCATGCACACAAACGTGTGCATATGCAAGACCTTAGGAACAAGGTGCTAGAGTGATGTCAGGGTCCGTGCCTGGTTGCCCGGATGTGCCTAGGCCTTGGCTAGGTTGTGTTCAGGCTTGTCTAGTGGGGGAGGGAAGTCTGAGCACAGACTCCCCCTGCAGAGCTGTCGATTAGAGATTAACTGAAGAGATCTCAAGGGGAACAGAGGGAGGGCAGCTAAGGTTCTAGGGACTTTGCCCTTGACCCGAAGGTATAAAGAGGAGGGTCCCAGTTCCATATTAGGTTTCTGCAAGCTGCTGAGTAGGTGCTGAAACACGGAATCTCCAGGTGAGTCCAGGGCCCCCTTATCTCATCCGGATCCCTGTCCAGCTCTTAGTAGGAGCACGCATCACCCCAGTTCCTCCCGCTACCTTCCTCCTCTCTGTGCTTCACTTTCCTGACCCCTGTGATATCCCAGCCCCAGCCCAGCCTGGTTTGCTCCCCTGAGAAAAAGAACAACTACTCTTCTGTCCCTCAAGAGCCCCAGTTACCATGGGACACTGTCTCTTTAGTGCTACCAGTGTTCCATCCATTGAGAGATGGCTTCATTTACCTCTGTCTCCCCACTACTCTTTGAGGCCATATCTGTCTTTAATCACCAGTGTCCCCTGACAACTAAGTCAGAGCCTGGGATAGACTATATGCTCAAGGAATACTTTACTGGGTAAACTAGACCCAGTGGTTTATACCAGCATGTGGGAGGTGGAGGCAGGAGCATCAGAAGTTCAAGGTCATTTTTGGCTACATAGAAATTCCAAGCTAGGGCTGGAGAGATGGCTCAGTGGTTAAGGCACTTGCCTCCAGTGCCTAAGGCCCTGGGTTCAATTCCCCAGGACCCACATAAGCCAGACCCACAAGGTGGTAGCCCTGGTTCTCTCTCTCTCTAACTCTCTCTCTCTCTGTGTGTGTAGCTCTCTGCTTGAAAATGAATAAAATATTTTTTAAAAAAAAGAAAGTTCCAAGCCAGGCTAGGCTACATGAGACCCTCTCAGGAAAGAAAGAAAGAAATAAAGAAAGAAAGAAAGAAAGAAAGAAAGAAAGAAAGAAAGAAAGAAAGAAAGAAAGAAAGAAAGGAAGGAAGGAAGGAAGGAAGGAAGGAAGGAAGGAAGAAAGAAAGAAGAAAGAAAGAAAGAGACAGAGAGAGGGAGGGGAGGGAAGAAAGGAGAGAGGAAGGAAGGAAGAAAAGAAGGGAGGAAGGGAGAGGGAAGGAGGAAGTAAAGGAAAACTTGCCGTAGCTGGTGACGGAGCTCAGTGGAACATCACGAGTGTGCCCCAAGTCTAGGTTCCATTCCTAGTACTGCAAACAAAGCAAGTTCACAAGCCTTGCTGAATGAATGAGTAGGGGAAGGAATGCCCAAATCCGAGCTGAGCACCTGAGTGTGCATCTCTGGGTGTGTCTAGAGGTGGGTGGAATCACACACCTTGGGGCGTTTGTCACCATGACTGTCTAGGTCCTAGCAGTTGTCATTCAACCTTGCTGCGACCTCCTGATAGCCAACATGATGTCCTATGGTGGGCCAGCTGTCTCCCCACTTCCTGTCCGTGGAGGGCATGTGGTGCATGGGGCAGCCTTTGCCTATGTGCCCAGTCCACAGGGTGAGTACTATTTCCTCACCCTGCATACGACTTGCCCAAGGTTGCCATATCCTGGGTAAGTCCCCTGTTCCTCTGCCTATCTCCCCAGGGCCCTGCGGCCTCTGGGAACTTTTGACCAGTCTCTCTGCCCAGTTCTGCACAGGATTCCAGGGACATCCACCTATGCCTTCTCCAGTCTGAGTCCGGTGGCCCTCACAGAACACAGCTGTCCCTGTGGGGAGGTTCGGGAGTGCCATGACCCACTTCCTGTCAAGCTTGCCCTGGAAGAGGAGCAGAAGCCAGGTGGGCGAGGCTGGGGGGACAGGGGTATGGATAGTCACTGCCCTGGTACCCTGCTCACTGTGCTCATGCCCACCTGCAGAGCCTGGGCTGGCCCACAAGCTGCGCCAGGCTGTCACGAAGCTCCTGAAGGTCCCCCTGATGCTGGCCTTCCTCTACCTCTTCGTCTGCTCTCTAGATGTGCTCAGTTCAGCCTTCCAGCTGGCTGGAGGTAGGGTCCATGAGAAGGAGGTCAGGGAAGGGCTTAAGAAGGACCTCAGACAACGGACAACACTGCTTTATGCTCCACAGGGAAGGTGGCTGGTGACATCTTCAAGGACAATGCCATCCTGTCCAATCCTGTGGCTGGGCTGGTGGTAGGGATCCTGGTGACCGTACTGGTGCAGAGTTCCAGTACCTCCACCTCCATCATCGTCAGCATGGTCTCCTCTGGCTGTGAGTGGGCTCAGCATGGCCAGGGAAAGAGCCTGGGCGTGGGAACTGCTGGGAGAGCACAGAACAGAGGGTGAGGGGACCATATCAGCGCTTTAGGATGAGGGCAGGAGTGTGGACCTGGGGCTGAGAACCAAGATCAGGCTTCAGCCTCTCCTGCTTTGTCCTCTAAAGCGTGACCAAGAGTCTGAACCACGTGGGGTGTCCCAGGAGCTGGGGAGAGTGGCAGGGGAGTAGAGCCCCTGGAAAGAAAGCCCAACTCCACAGGGCACACTCACTCAGGGAAACCAGAGCTCAATCACTTGTATGTTATACATATATATCCTGTAGACTGAGCCTCTCTGACTTCCCAGAGTGACATGGCATGTATTGCAAAGAATTGACTTCCACAATTGTGGGCTGGATGGTCAAGTCATAGGGCAGGATATCTGGATGCTTGGGCAGAAACTAGTGCTGTATAGTCTACAGATGAAATCCCTTCTTCCTCAGGGAAGCCTCAATTTTGCTCTTAAGACCCTTTGCATTAGGCCCACCTAGATTATCAAGAATAATCTTTCCTGGGCTGGGGAGATGGCTCAGTGGTTAAAGGTGCTTGCTTGCAAAGCCTAATAGCCCTGGTTCAATTCCCCAGTGCCCACATAAAACCAGGTGCACAAAGTAGCACATGTATCTAGAGTTTGTTTGCAATGGCAGGAGGCCCTTCCATTCCCTCTCTCTCTCATCCTCTCTATCTGTTCCTCTGCTTGCAAATAACTAAATAAAATAAATAAAAATGAATAATCTTTACTTAAAGTCAAATGATTATGGGTGAGAATCACATCTATGAAATACCTCCACAGAAACATCTAGTTTAGTGCTGGGTTGAATGACGATGTTATAAGGGTAGAGTTCACATGCAAGATGAGCCATCAAGGTGCCTTGTTGGCACAGTAGGTAGCACGTCAATCTCATAAACTGCACCATCAAACTTGTGTGAGGTGTGCCCTACAAGCACAAAGATGTCTATTTGCACATGATATGGTCTCATAACACACTCATACACATGCACATACATGTTCATACCATACAGAGCATGGGTACACCCTATGCAGTGCATGTACATTTAGTCACATGAGTGTGTACACACACATGTAAATATACACACAGCTGTGCACACATGGACCTGTGACAATGGGTCTAGGCAGAGTCAATAGTATAATAGAAAAGGACACTTGGGAGTTGGAGAGCTGGCTCAACGGTTAAAGGTACTTGCTTGCAAAGCCTGATGGCCCAGGTTTGAGTCCCAAGTACTCTTGTAGATCCAGATGAACAAAGTGGCACATGCGTCTGGAGTTAAATTTGCAACAGGAGGCCCTGGCAGGCCCATACTCACTCTCTCTGTCTGTTGCTCTCTCTATCTAAAAGAAGTAAATAAAATTTTTTAAATATTTTATTCATTTTCAAGCAGAGAGAGAGAGAGAGAGAGAGAGAGAGAGAGAGAGAGAGAGAGAGAGAGAACACCGGGGCCACCACCTCGTGGGTCTGGCTTATGTGGTTCCTGGGGAATTGAACCCAGGGCCTTAGGCACTAGAGGCAAGTGCCTTAACCGCTGAGCCATCTCTCCAGCCCAGAAGTAAATAAAAATTTAAAAATAGAGTGCTGGAGAGATGGTTTAGTGGTTAAAGGCACTTGCTTGCAAAGCCTGAAGTCCTGGATGCCGTTCCCCAGTACCCATGTAAAGCCAGATGCACAAAGCAGCGCGTGTGTCTGGAGTTTGTTTGCAGTGGCAGGGGGCCCTGGTGCACCCGTTCTCATTCTCTCTCTCTTTCCTTGTAAGTAAATAAAATTATTTTTTAAAAATTTAAAAAGAGGGCTACAGGGCTGGAGAGATGGCTCAGCGGTTAAGGCACTTGCCTCTAGTTACCTAAGACCCTGGGTTCAATTCCCCAGGACCCACATAAGCCAGCTCCACAAGGTGGTGGCCCTGGTGTGTGTTCTCTCTCTCTCTCTCTCTCTCTCTCTCTCTCTC
>PVHP010010636.1:0-47206 GCA_004024765.1 Zapus hudsonius | reverse complement strand
TAAAGTTGGACTAAACATAATATAGATAGTTATAATTCTTTTGGGGGCCAGGGGTGGATTGTGGTAGTTTAAATAATGTCCCCCAAAAGAATTAAGGATTTATTAAAATTATTAATTGTCTCCAGGCTTCTGGCTAGAGGAAGTACCACTTTGGCCTAGCCTCCTGGGGACTGACCCTTTCTAATTTGGATGTAAAATAGTAAGGATAGATATGCAAAAGAAGAGCTGAAACCCTGACCTGGAGTTCTGCATTATGTGAATCAGTGTGTTACAGTGTGTTTGCTTGTGGTGCTGGTGCTGGGTTTCTGTCTGTCTCTGCTTGCTTCTGTGAAAGGGGGCCAGCTTTCCCTTAACTTCTTCCCCTGGATCTGTTCAATAAATTTTTCTCTCCAAAAAAAAAATATATATATATTTTATTTATTTATTTGTAAGAGAGGAAGTGTGTGTGTGCATATAGGCACACCAGGGCCTCCAGCCACTGCAAACAAATTCCAGATGCATATACCACTTTGTGCATCTGGCTCATGTGGGTACTGGGGAATTGAACCCAGGTCCTCAGGCTCTGAAGGCAACTGCCTTAATTAACCCTGAGCCATCTCTCCAGCCCCCTGCTTTTCCTCACTATGTTAGATAATCCAGAGTGAGTGGCCTTGAACTCACTATCCTCTTGCCTCAGCTTCCTAAGTGCTAGAATTACTCAAGCCCAATTTTCTAGCATTGTTTTTAGTTATACGATAAGGGAATGCCTGCTTCCTAAAAAACCCAAAGCACATGGACCAACCAGAGACTTTCTAGAATACCAGAGTCCTGTAGCTCTGGAGGGCTCACCTAAAAACCTGGCATGTAGATCAAGCCTCATATTCTTTTTTAAATTTTTTTATTTATGAGAGAGAGAGAGAGAGAGGCAGACAGACAGACAGACTGCAGACACAGAGAGATTGCGAGAGCCCAAGAACGCCAGGGTCTTCTGCCACTACAAACAAACTCCAAACGCACAAGCTGCTTTGTGCATCTGGCTTCTGTGGAGAACTGAACCCAGGCCATCAGGCCATCAGGTCTGCAAGCACTCGCCTTTAACTGCCGAGCCATCTCTCCAGCCCCAAGCCTGTGTTTTCTTTTTGTACTGAACTCTACAAATTATGCAGCCAGTGCTGTTTAAGGTACATGTCTGTGCTTGGGGACCTTCTTATTCTTTGTCATACACACTGCAACATGGAATCCTGACAGTGTCACGATATACCCATCGCTTGAGTAGGTTGCTTATAGTTGATTAGTATCTACAATGTAGGTAACCCTTACCATACACATGTGACTATCATCTAGGAAAGCTAACTACAACATGTGGATTCTTGCTCAGATCCATATACCTTCCTTTAACTGTCACACAGCATTCCATCATGTGGAACCACCAGTGTCCATCTATCACTTCTAGTCTGACAATCTTAAATAAAGCTTCTAGAAATACCCATGACCATAGCAGCATTAACAGCATTTAAAAGGTAGAAGCCACCCAAGTGTCTGTTGACAGATATACAAAATGTGGTAATTTACACAGTAGAATAATATTCAGTCTTGAAAGAAATTCTGACATATTTTATAATATAGAGTAATAATGAAAACATTATGCCATGTGAAAGAAGCCAGTCACCACAAGAAAAATCTAGTCATTATCCTAACTGAAATGGCCAGTCACTAGAAGACACATACATACACTATGCTACATGATTTCACTGAGAAAGTTGAACAGACAGTAGGAGAGGGGAAGAGGAGGTCTCGGTATTTGATGGGTGCAGTGTCAGTTGAGGATGAGGAGTAGTGGTGATAGTGTGAAATCATGTGAATGGACAATACCATTGAAGTATATGACTGGAGATGGTTAAGATGGTAAATTTGGGGCTGGAGGGAGGGGCTTAGCGGTTAAGGTGCTTACTTGCAAAACCTAACAACCCCAGTTTGATTCCTCAGTACCCACATGAAGCCAGATGAACAAAAGGGGTGCATGTTTCTGCAGTTTGGACCCTAGTGCACCCATTCCCTCCCTCCCTCCCTCTCTTCCTCCTTCTCTCTCTCTCTCTCTATCTCTATCTCTCTCTGTGTGTGTTTCTCTCTGCTTGCAAATAAATAAATAAAAATATTTTTAGAAGATGGTAAATTTTATGGATTCTAGCAATATGAAAGAAAATATCAGCCAGCATAGTGGAGCAAGCCTTTAACCCAGCCCTGGGGAGGCAGAGGTGGGAGGATTGCTGTGAGTCTGAGGCCAGCCTGGGACTACAGAAGAAAGCTTCATGTCAGCCTGAGCTACAGTGAAACCTTACCTCAAAATAAATAAAAATAATAATTAAAATATTGACAGACACAATTTTCATTTCGTAAAAACAGGGGCGTGGACATTGATGGGTCATATAAAAACATGCTTACAGAAAAATAGCAAACCATTCTCCCCCCAAAACATGAGAATTCCAGGTGTTCACCCCATTTCCAGCACTAGTGTACCCCATTTGTCTAACACTTCTTCATGGCTCTAATTTGCACTTCCTTCACAACTAATGACACCAAACACATCTCTTTTCATGTGTTTTTTGTCTCGTTCTAGCCCAGGCTGACCTGGAATTCACTATGTTGTCTCATGGTGGCCTCAAAATCACAGCAATCCTCCTACCTCTGCCTCCTGATTGCTGGGATTAAAGGCATGTGCCATCATGCCTGGCCTCTTTTTCTTTTAATTTTCATTTAAAAGTATATATATATATGTATATATATATATATATATATATATATATATATATATATATATATATATAAATATATACTAGTGTGTGTGTGTAGGTGCACATGTGGAAGTGTCCTCCTCATTCTCCACCTTATTTTTTGAGACAGGATCTATTGGTGAACACAGTGCTCATCAATTTGGCTCTACTAGCTGGCCAGTGAGCCCTAGGGATCCACTTGTCCTTGCCTCTCTTTATATATTCTAGAAAAAACATCCCTTGATTCAACATGTGAGTCTATTTCTCCTCAGTAGATAGCTTGTCATCTCATTCTCTGCAACAGCATCTTCAGTAGACTGAAGTTTTAAATTTTGATCAGGTCCAATTTATCAATTGAAAAAAGTTATTCATTTTCAAGCAGAGACAGTCAGAGGTGGAAGGGAGAGGTAGAGAGCAAGATAGAAAGATAGAGAGGTAAAGAGAGAATGGGTGAAGGATTAACTCTCATAACTCATAAGATGGCTCCCAGCCCATGGAAAGTCTTGAGAAGCTATTTACAACACCTGGTTCCTCGATACACACTTCAAAAGGCTTTTGCCCCCATCAGCTCTTTGAAAGCTGCCTCTGAATAAAGCAGTCCTTTTGTCTGCCTAAGCTTGAGACGGGTATACTTTCTGCCTCACTTTCCTTACAATGGGCACACCTGCTGCTGCTGCTGCAAATGAATTCCAGACACATGCACCACTTTGTGCATGTAGCTTTACATGGGAACTGGGGAATCAAACCTGGGTCAGCAGGCTTTGAAAGCAAGTGCCTCTAACCATCTCTCCAGGGCCTCAAGTCCCTTCCCTCCCCCTCATATTTTGATTCTATATATCGTGTTTTTATTGTCCTAAGAACTTTTTACTTAACTGGTAGGTCCTAAAAACCTTTTTTTCCACCTGAAAGTGTTGAGTTCTAAAATCTACATGAGATCTACAATGTACTTTTAGTAAATCTTTATATAGCATGTGAAGATAGGCTAAGGATTTCTTTTTCATATAGGTATGCAATTGGTCCAATCATTTGTTAAAAAGCAAGCTGAACTGTTTTTGCACCTTCATCAAAGATAATATGAATCCTGAGTATGGTGAGGAAATTTGTAATCTTAGCACTTGGGAGGAAGAAGTGGGAAGCCTCTCAAGTCTGAGGCCAGCTTGGACCACATAGGAAGACCTTGTCAAATAAACAACTCACAAAAACCCAAGATTAAACACACACACACACACACACACACACACACACACACACACACACACAAAGATTAAAGCCAGCTGTGGTGGTACATATCTGGGGAGGTAGAAGGATGGCTTTGAGTTTAAGATCAGCCTTGGGCTAAAAATTCCAGGTCACCCTGGACTAGAATGAGAACCTTCCTCAAAAAAACTCAACCAAACAAAAACCAAGATTATCATATTTGGATGGGTCTGTTTCAGGATCCAATCTGTGTCACTGACATGTATGTCTGTCCTTCACAATATCACAATGTGTTAGTTAGTCTACTTCACAGGAAGTTTTAAGGATCAGGTAGTGGACTCCTCCAACAGGATTCTTCCTTCTCAAAGCTGCTTCCGTAGCTCTTATTTTGTCTTCAGTGTGGTATTTAGATGCAGCTCGTCTACATGCACAGACCTAACCTGATAAGACAGGGCTGGGCCTGAGGGAGACCTACAGTTCAGTTAGGTGTGTACCACTATGCCTAGCCTAAAGTTTCTTTCTTCAAGGCTACCCAAACGTAGACTTCTAGAACAAAGCTTTCTCTTTTTGTTATTAGAGGAAACATCTTTGTGTGTGTGTGTGTGTGTGTGTGTGTGTGTGTGTATGTGTACATGACTCTGCGGTATGGTGTGCATGATGCATACACATGTATATGCTGATGCAGCACCCTGTCCAATCACCTGTGGTGCCCTCATGGGCTTGCCCTATGGCAGCTGGAGAAAAACATAGGTTGTCTCCCTCCATCATCCACCCACATTGTTTTCTTTCCTTGCAACAGTCTCTTAATGATTCCAGAGCTTGCCATTTGCGAGTTCCAGCAAGTCTCTGTCTCCACTCCCCAAGGACTAAGACTAGATGGCTAGAACCCTAGTCCTATGAATTCTGGAGATTTGAACTCGAGAAGTCTCAGGCCCCTCAGGCCCTCGTGCTTATGAAGGAAGTACATTTAATCCCTCATCATCTTTCCAGCCCAGAAGGAACATCTTCATGTGAGACGATGTTCACCCCAGTAGTTGCCACAGCCTAATGCCACCTCCCTATTCTGCCTAGCTCCTGGTCCTGGTGTTCTACTAACAGATTTTTGTTTCCCCTGGTCTTCTGAAAACCCTCGTGTTCCACACCCAGGTACTACCTATAAATGGCCTGCTTGTCAGCATCCATTGGGGTTTGAGACTCCACGGGAGGAGGGCTCACTCCTTCTGCATCCGGGTCAGAACAATTTGGATCTTGCTCCGTTTTTAACTCTGTTACCACCTGCATCTATAAGAGGAAAAATTTTGTTACCAAACACAAAATCAAGTGTTACTGATCCTTCAATGAGAATGATGATTTGCCAGACATTTATACTAGCAATACAAATACACAGAATACTACCTACAAAAGTAGAGAACAGAAGCATTCAAACTGCCTAAGAACTGAGATGACTGGTATCTGTGAAATGCATCACCACTATGCACACTGCAGGGAGATGCCCACTGCAGGTTTACTCTGCTCTCACTTTTTGCACATATCTTCCAATCAGAAATGTGGTCAGAATGTATAAGCAATCCAAGCTCTTATACCTTAAAAAAAAAACACACATGCTACAGATCTGTAACAGTTCAAGCTCTTCCACCTCTACCTGCCTAGGAATGAGCTAGGAAATCTGAACCTGGGTTGGGAAAGAGCACACACAGCAGGTTTGATCGCCAGCACACAGACCATGCATGCAATTTTTAACAAAAGTCACTTTACTCAGAAAGCAAAGACCAGATGGATTTACTTAAAACCTTAAAAATCTATCATCCCACATTGCTTTATACAAGGTATGTGCTTGTTCTCAGAGAAAATGTCTGTAAATCCTTAATGAGCTCCACAAACTTGCTGCCTAAACTGATTGTTCATAAGCAGATGGGCCTGCTGCCCTCAACAGATAGAAGATATGCATTCTGCTGCCTTTGGATTGGACAATATTCTTGGGAAATAGCTTTATTTCTCTTGGAAAATCAAGCCCAATCAGTCTTTCTGGAAGGAAATCTGACAGTGTGTATAAAAACAGTACAAGATTTATTTCAGGGTCTTCTTTCTAATGACCATGAAAAAAAGAGAAGCCTAAGAGAGAGAGAGAGAGAGAGAGAGAGAGAGAAAGAACCCACGTGCTTAGCCTCAGAGGAGCCATGTGACTGCCAATCTGAGAAACAATGCAGTCATTTAAAGTCATGCTCACAGCCCTCTGCTGAACACAGCACTGACCGCTGCTGCAAAAGGCAAGCCTAGAACCCCAGCTCTGTCAGAAGGTTATCACTGATCCTTGTGGTATGGGCATATAGAGGAGGCAGGTGGAAGGTAGTCTGGGCCAAGACCTAAAGGAAAGGCAACAAGAACAGCCAGGGCCAATGCCCCACAATTGGCAGAGAGGTGCCAAGGTATGCAAGGCAGAGCGATACCCACCAGGGTCAGGCAATGCAGAGCCAGAGCAGTGTGAACCCTACCTGAAATTTCATGTGAATTTAAGGGCTTAGGGAGGGGCATATTTTTATATTTGCACTTTAGAAAAATATAATCTGGAGTTGAGCATGGTGGCACACTCCTGTAATTCCAGCACTTAGGAGGCAAAGGCAAGAGAATCAGGAGTTGAAGGTCATCCTCCATTGCAGAGTGAGCTGGATGCCAGCCTGTGCTTACATGAGCTCCAGGAAGGAAGAGGAAAGAAGGAAAAGGGAGAGATGGATGGAAAGAGGGAGGGAGGAAAGAAGGAAAAAGGAAGAACAAAAAGAGGAAGGGGAGGAAGGAAGAAAAATCATCTGGAAATATCAAAGAAGGTTCAAGTTACAACCCATGAGGCAGTTTAAGGGTGACAGGGCCCCACAAGTATAAGGGAGGAATGTTCTTGAGCCTACCCCTGCAATCTCCACTTTGCTAGGGGTCACAGAAGGCTCTGGATTCTCCTGGTCTCTTTCTGCCTAAAGGAGTTCCCTCTCTAAGATTGTTTTTCTTATGTCATTTATTTAGTTGTAAGGAGAGAGCAAGAGAGAGAGCGAGAGAGAGCGAGAGCGAGAGAGAGAGAGAGAGAGAGAGAGAGAGAGAGAGAGAGGGTACACCAGAGATTTGCCACTTCAAATGAACTCTAAACAACTCATGTACCACTTTGTACATCTGGCTTTACATGAGTACTGGGGAATTGAACCTGGGCCATTATTTTGCAAGCGAACGTTTTAACTGTTAAGCTACTTCTCCAGCCCAAAATATATTTTTTTTAAATACAAAAAATTAATCAAGGGCTGGAGAGATGGCTCAGCAGTTAAGGCACTTGCCTCCAGTGCCTAAGGCCGCAGGTTCAATTCCCCAGGACCCACATAAGCCAGACCCACCCCACAAGATGGTGGCCCTAATGCTCTCTCTATCTCTCTCTCTTTCTCTCTCTCTCTCTGTATCTCTGCTTGAAAATGAATAAATAAAATATTTAAAAAAAAATTAATCAAGACACTCAGATCAATGACTGTCCATGTGGGGAAACTATCATTATCAAAACCATTCCAGAACTGGGTACAGTGGTGCATGCCTATATTCTCAGCACTCAGGGAGCCGAGTCAGGTGGATTGTGAGTTCAAAACCAATCTGGGCTACAGAAACCTTATCTCGGAAAACAAATAAACACCAGCAGCAAAACCCAAAGCTAACCAAATCAAGGAGCTCATTGGTAGCATGCTTGCCTGGCACGCAAAAGACCCTGGATTCAATTCCTAGTACTATAAAAACACAAAAAGAAACCCCTCCTCCCAACGTTTGGTTTCTTTTTTCCATTTTTGTCCCCATGCTGGGGACCAAACCCAGTCCTCACATAAGCAAGCAAGTTCCCAGGTTATTTATTTATTTATTTATTTATTTATGAATGAGCTGGGGATGTAGCCCAGTTGGTAGAGTGCTTGCTTTATAAGCATGAGACCCTGGGTTCAATTCTCAGCACTGGCCTTCCTCCCACACCAAATAAAACACTAAAAGCCACAATACTTATTAACACTGGACTTAAAAGGATAACATTCCTACTAAACTCCTAAAATTTGGGGGTGGAGTCACTTAAGGAAATAATCTAAGTAATTTGATAGTGTATCTTTCTGAACACTAACATATAATCCTCTGTATGTATGTAGAACCAATGTGCAGCCTAACCCTGTGATGAATAACAAAACCTTGTGTGTGCTTTAGTACCAGGCCAATGACAGGAGTTAGGAAGCCCAAAAAAGTTCAAGCTCTCACTTGCTGTCCATCTTGATAGCTGTCTATACTTAATGTCTGTGTAGCCATCATGTTTGACGAGTGATTTCTGAAGACATCAAATCATCTTGAAGCAGAAGTGAATGGCATCTGTAAAAAACAGAATTGGAAGAGCATCAGTCAGCACTTCTTGACTCTCTCTCTCTCTTTTTTTGATATAGGTTCTCGCACTAGCCCAGGTTGACCTGGAATTCACTCTGTAGTCCCGAGCTGGCCTCAAAATCACAGCAATCCTCCTCCTTTGTCTCCCGAGTGCTGGGATTAAAAGCATGCGCTACCACACCCGGCTTCTTGTCTCTTTTATCCCACAGCATCCATGCAACTTTTAAGAACTATGCATTTCTATAGAAGGGAAGATACCCCTCTTCCATTCATTCCAAGTCAAACCCTCCCTGGTAGCAGTCACTCAGCATACTGTGCTGGGCACCAGGAGCACCACACAGAATAGAGAAGAGGGTGAAGTGGAGGGTGTGGGCAGGGCAGACCTCTCTGAGAGAAGGCCATGTAAAAGAGGCCAGATAACATACTGAGACTGGAGCTAGTGAACCCCAAGAGGGAACAGCTAAAGCACAATGGACATGTGCTCAGAGGCGCAAACGGCACTTGTACAAATATGTGTAATATGAATATGTAAGCACCACCATTTACTTAATAGCAGCAAACCTCAAAATCAGGTTGAGAAACTGAAGGCCAGGACTGCGACAGGCACTGGCCTGGGAAAGGATGGAGGCACTGCAGCATAGCACATGAACCACAGAAACAACCCCAGGAGGCCCAGGCCAGCCAGCTGGAGACTTAGACTCCCTGGGCTTGTTCAGCCAATCACATGCAGATCAGGAGCAGTCATACCACTTGTTGGGCACCATCAGGACCACCAAGGGTCACCACAGTAACACTTTAGAGACTGTGCAAAACAGAAGCAAATACAGCCCAAGCCAAGCAAGGTGGGGCAGGAATGAAGAGTAAGTCTTGATTAAAAAAACAAGTACCCATCCATCAACAGCAGCAGCAGTGGTGGCAGCAGCCAGGCTACCTCCCGTGTACACACTGGCCTTCCAGGGATTTGCCATGGTACCCATTTTACAAAGGAAAAGGTTGAGTAATGAGGCCAAAGCCATACAGCCAAAGGTGAGCTGGACTCAACCTCAGCACCATCAGTCTGAGGCCATCTCCAGGGACTAGAATCTGTCACAGGCCCAGCAACCAAGCATGTGGAGAAGGGGTTAATACATGACTTTACCAGATGCCATGGGAGCAAGTGGGTTTACTCCTTCAGTCAATACTTATGGTGGTGGGCTTTGCTGTACCAACTGGGACAGAGACACAGACCAGTGATACAGCTTGGAGGCACAGACACAAACTACTGACAGGTGCAGAAGAGTACGCAGGTCAACGTAGTGATGCAGTGTGGGGACAGAGGATGACCGGTAGCAGTGAGGCCCTTGGAGGAGAGACCAACTAGTAAGGGAGCAGTACACCACCTGCTACAAGACAGAGCGGCTGTGGAGGCGTATGATCATGTGACTTTATGGCCATGGCGAGAATGCTAGGTACCTGAGGATGGGAACCTGCAGGTGTGAGCAGTGCATGATGTGACTTGTGTTGTGCACAGAGGCCGAATGGCTTGAATGATACAGGAGGTGGCTCTGGGTACTGGAGGGTTGGGAATGGAGGTAATCTAGGGACCTGCAGGTGGGTTATGTGGACAGGGATGGGTCTGGTCTGAGCTTCCCACCTGAACACCTGGAAGAGCAGAGCCGAAGGTCTCAAGATGAGCAGACAGGTAAGGAGTAGTTCCGAGTCCTGGGAAGGAAACAAGGCAGGACATCTCAGGTGGCAGACACTTCTCAAGATACCCTCCCAGAACCTGAGCAGAGGCGCCTGGGTTGGACCACTTGGTCATCATCAGGGTGCAGTGGCCATGTGTGGAGATGAGCTGTGTCCTCCACAAGACATGTCCCACTCCTGAGCATGGACTGGACTTCGAGTCTTATGGATGGCATGATGTTAAAGGTCTTGAGAGATCTCCCAGGGGTTAGGAGAGTGACTGGTTGTCCACTTGAACGAGGAAGATCTGAGCCACACAGAGGGAAATGGAGGCAGACTTATTTGTCTGCAAGCTCAGGAAGGCCAAGGTCACAAGAAGCTGGAAAGGTCAAGGACAGACCCGCCCTTGGAACCTTCAGAGGACATGCAGCCCTGTCCACACCTTGATCTTGTACTTCCAGAACCATGAGCAAATGGATTTCTGGGGATGCGGGGAGTCACCCCAGGGCCTCCCACCCCTATGAGCACTCTGTTCTGCAGTCCACCCAGCTTGATAGTTTGGCACAGCAGCTGTAGCAAGTCTACATGCATGTGCATGTATGCAAAATCAGAGACTATGAGGAAGAGACAAGACACACCATCCTACGAGGTGGCCTGGACGTCAGACAGCAAGGACTCTGCACCAGGTAAGCAGCCTCTGCCACTGAACCAAGAGGTGCCATTGAAGCCACGTGAAAAAGGAGCACCAGCCATGGTAAGGATGGCTGAGGATCATGAGGAGGAGGGCTGAGCAGGCTGCTGGGAAGCAGAAAGTCTGCAGGGAGTGAGTGAGGCAAAAACAAGAACCACGGTTCAAAACCCCACCAAGCAAGAGCCATCCTACAACACAGTGAGCTCTGGAGAACGTCCATACTAGGAAAGGTGAGAAGCACTTGGAACAGCACTTACTGTAAGAGAGCCACTCACAAGATGGAGTGAGTGCAATGACAACATCCAGAGGATGGCTGAGGCCCTGAGAGGAGGGACCGACTAGTGAAGGAGCAGCAGACCACCTGCCACCCTGGACAAAAGGAAACCAGGAGGCAGGTGGCTGAGCAAAGCAGAGAGGTAAGGAAGTGTGTGGTCAGCTGACTATGGCCACAGCCAGGACAGTGGGCGTCTGGAGTGGATGGAAACCCATAGAAGTGATCAGCACTTTAACCAGTTCTTAGATTTCCTAGCATCCATGAGCCAAATACATTCCTATTCTTTATAAATCACCTGGTCTAGGGTAACTTGTAATAGCAACAGAAAACATACTAAGACAAAGTGTTTTACAATAATTAAAATTCTGGCAAATTAATATTAGATTATAGTCTTGCTTCAAATTTTAAAAATATATTAATGAGTTGTTAATTGTAAACATGGGTCTTGTTTTTCATTAAAATATATGAGATTTTTCTTTTCTTTATCTTTTATTGCTTGTTTTGTTTTTGGAGATGGTCTCAAACTCATGGACTCAAGTGATCCTCTTTCTTAGCCTCTAGAGCAGCTGGGACTACAGCCATGTTCCACCTTGCCTGGCTGAGGACTGATTGCTCATTTAAAAAAATTATAGCTAATTTAATCATGATTCTGTAACACTTATAGCAGTTAAATTTACTCCTATCTTCACACATATCCAAGTTGATAAGACTACCAAGCTTCTTTTCAAAAAATAAAAAATATATAATAAAAGGTTCATTTTGGATTAGAATTATTCCAGTTCAAGACTGTATATCCCCTTCATCTTGAGCCCCTGGAGAGAGCAGACATAAAAAAGAAAAAAAAAAAACATTCAAATCATGTGCCAGGAAAGAAAGAGAACAAGATACAGTGGTCCCACTATCCCCTAGCTAGGTCCCCTAGGACACTAACATGCAGACCTTAGAAACTGTGGTTTTCTTTTTCTTTTTTTTTTTTTTTTTTGAGGTAGAGTCTCACTCTAGCCCAGGCTGACCTGAAATTCACTGAAGTCTCAGGGTGGTCTTGAACTCATGGTGATCCTCCTACCTCTGCCTCCCGAGTGCTGGGATTAAAGGCATGCACCACCATGCCCGGTTTGAAACTGTGGTTTTCACTGATGAGTCTCTGATGGGATGTGAGGTTATTTTGAACTGATGGAGATGGTCAATACCTTGTTTATAATAGTGGTCATATGACTACAAATTTATCATATCTCATTTAAGTGAATATTTAAAATTTATGCATCTTTTTATCTATTGATTGATTTGTATGTGTGTATGGGCACACTACAGTCTCTTGCTGTTGGCAAACAAATGCCTGTCTAGCTTTACATGGGTGGCTGGGAAACTGAACCCTCTGGCAGGCTTTGCCAGCAAGCACGTTTAACCAGGGAGTCATCTCCCCAGCCCTCAAACTTATGTATCTTTATTTTTTTATTTTTAAATATTTTTATCTATTTGCCCATGTGTGCATGTGTGTGTGGGCATGCGTGCATGTGTGTGCATGTGTGTGAGTATATCAGGGTCTCTTGCTGCTTCAAAGGAATTCCAAATGCATGTGTGACTTTTTGTACCTGGCTTTATGTGGGTACTGGGGAATCAAACCTGGGCCAGCAGGTTTTGTAAGCAAGTGCCTTTAACCTTTGAACCACTTCCCCAGCCCCTATGTATCTTACTGTAAGAAAATATCACAGATAGGATTTGAAAAGACAGTTTTATCAGAAAAAAAACAAAACAATTGGGAGTACCTGTAATGAAGTCTGAAAGAAGCACATGTTCATGTGCAATTTAAATCACCTAAGCTATCCTAATTCTCATTCTATGAATAAGACAACTGGAAATGTTTTATTTAAATCATAACAACTTATAAAACTTCCCTCAAAGCCTGCTTTTATGTGAAAGAATTCACTTTTAATTCCCTAATGTAACTTTCTGGATAGCTCACCATCAAGACACCTATCTTCTGGGCTCATGTCCTCAAACACCAAGTTGAGTAAATGTCCTTGTTTCTCAGGACTCTGTTAGGGACAGGCAGCATTTCCTTCTTTGCATGCTGAGCCAAAGCTAAGTCACAAAGATTTTTCCAGATTAGTCCCTCATCTACTTTGATGTCTTTTGTTGTTGTTGTTGTGACCTAGAGTTTAACTAGGGTTGCTTGCATGAGCATGAGTGAAGGAGTTATTTACCAAAACATATGCAACTTACCAATGGCTGAAGAAAATGTCTCCTCTCCCACAGCAACCATTAACTACCAATAGCTCCTGAGGAAGGGTGGGGGTTCATATGGCCTTTCCCCTGTCCACGATGGAATGTTGATGGGCCTGATCTTGTGCAGCTCTTAGCCAGAGCTATGTGAGTTCTTGAGTGCACAGCCATATCATGTCTATAAGACAGCACTCCTGGGCACTCTTTCCCATCCTCTAGCTCTTACATTCCACCCCCTTCACCATGTACCCTGGCCTTGGATGAGGTGACACCATTATCACTTAGTCTCAATACCTTGACCAGCCATGAGTCTCTGCAATCACTACCCACTGCCAAAGCAGACCAAAAGCTTAGAGCCACACTAACCTATGGGCATAACTTAAAATATTTAGAAGGTATCAGACAATCTTCTCATAGTGAGCAAAGCCAGGGTCAGACCCCACACAACTAACTTTTGATAGATGGCTTTATAAAATCTGAGAATCTGAGATCTCCTGTATGTATAATTTCAAAGTTTTGATCTACTTAAGATGATTTTCCTTGTTTCATCAGATATTTAAAGTGCTTAACAAGAAAATCATCCCTACCTAGTTCTGGAATGCACGAACAAATCACAAGATTGTAAAATGCAGAAAATAAAAAAACCATGATTAGGGCTGGAGAAATGGCTCAGAGGTTAAAGGCACTTACTTGCTTACAAAGCCTGACGGCCAGGATGTGATTTCCAGTACCCATGGAAAGCTAGGTACATGCATCTGAAGTTTGACTGCAGTGGCAGGAGGCCTTGGCACATCCATACACACACACTCTCTCTCTCTCAAATAAATAAATACATAAAAATATTTTTTAAAAAAAACAAGATTAACAAGCAAACAACAAAGGGGAAAATAAAAGGTTAAAACAAAGCCAACTTACAATAAGGGAAATTTGGGTAAAGAGTTCATCATAGATGGAAGACTTAAATCATTTTATACATGGAAAAAAGAAAATTATATTAATTAAACTTAAAACTATGATTCGGCCGGGCCTGGTGGCTCACGCCTTTACTCGGGAGCACTCGGGAGGCAGAGGTAGGAGGATCACCATGAGTTCAAGGCCACCCTGAGACTACATAGTGAATTCCAGGTCAGCCTGGGCTAGAGTGAGACCCTACCTCAAAAAACAAAAACAAACAAACAAACAAAAAACCCTATGATTCAAGATGGATGAGAGCATTTGTGTCAGTGGTGGAGAGTTTTCCTAGAATATGCAATGCCCACAGTGACCCCAGCACCAAAACAATCAATCAAACAAAAATCTAGCCTCTAATGCAATCAGTTCAAGGCTATCTTAAAGATGTAAGGTAAACTCACTAAATTTAGTAAAGTAAGGCAGCTCATGCCTTGTAATCCCAGCATTTGGGAGTAGAAGCGTGGGGATCAGAAGTTCAATGCCATCCTTGGTTACAAAAAAAAAAAGTTTTCTCCAAAAAAACATTCTTTAGCCTGGACTAGAGCGAGACCCTACCTCAAAAAACAAAACAAAAAAAAAAATTTTTTTTAATCTAACTAAATTTGTTTTAATTGTAGCTTATAAAAAAGCATAGATAAGTATAATAGGAAAGACTGAAATGTTAAATATTGATCTATCAGTTCATTGTAAAAGCAGACTGCTTGAACTGAGGCAGAAAAAGTATCATTGTTAAATGTTCAAGTCCATCCAGCCTCTTCTGTGGCCCATGGACTGGAAAGGCCCAGGAACGGCTGGGGGCTGCTCAGGCCCTCAGACTCAGCGTGGTTAGAAGGAGGAAACGTAAGTAGATGGTAACCTGGCAATCGTGCTAATAACCCAACTACACAATGGCCAGGTATTCAGCAGTTTGAAAAGGTTTTTTAAATTGTTTTTTCCCAGTGCTCACCTTGGAAATGCTAAAAATCTGCTTCTGGAAAGTTACTGCTTCTACTTTCCTGTCCCCCTTTGCCTTGGTAAAGAATATATAAGGAAACTACAATTTGGAGGCCACAGTCCTCTGAGAGCTACCTCAGCTGTGGACTGACCCTGGGTTTGAGAATAAATCTCCTCTCTTCCACTCATACTGCTGTTAGAGTCATCATTACAGAGAACCTCCTGTTTCATAAGGGAAAAAAACCAAGCCCATAACTATAACCTTAATAAATATTGACTTAAAATCTACCTCCAATCAACTCTTTTATGTTCAAAATCATTGAAAAAAGAAGCGTGGGCTGTATGCAGCTCAGTGGTAGAACACAGGCTTAGTAAGAGCTATTCTGCATGCATGATGAGACCTAGGATTCAATCCCCAGAATTTAAAAAAAAAATTATGGCAAGAAAACTTTTTTTTAATCAACAACTGTAAAAAATAGAAACAAAACCTATACATGCCCACCCACTGGAGAATGATGAAATCAACTACAATCCTCCACCATAGGATTAAACACTAAGGCTAAATTCAAAAGCAGTGTGAGAACTGGGCCTGGTAGTGCACACCTTTAATCCCAGCACTCAGGAGGCAGAGGGAGGTGGATCATGTGAGTTGGAGGACACTACACAGTGCCCTCCATTTTTTTAGTCATACATACTACATAGTCAGCCCGGGCTAGAGTGAGACCCTACCTCAAACAAACAACAACAAAAAGCAGTGTAAAAAAAAAAAAAGCAGTGTGAAAGTCCAGCAGTCAGTGTGGGGAAGGCAAAGCACACAACCATACATGTATTTTACTGTGCCATGAATTAGCTGCAAATATTTGCTGAAGGTCTTTCTCCTGCAGTGCAGGGATCTGTCCCAAGTGCTGGGATGGAGCAGTAAATGTCCTAAGTGAAGTCCCTCTGTCAAGAAGCAACTTCACAACTATGACATTTAGGAGGTTTTCTGTGTTCTTGGTGGGATGAGCTCCTAACCCAGGGTGTGACTCTGTACCACACCTGGAATCACACCTGTTGGTGGGCTGCTTCAATCAGAAGCATCACGATTTTGTGCAGTCTGACCTTGAGTGTGTGTGGCAGTTTGAATAATGTCCCCCAAAAGAATTAAAGGTTTATTATAATTGTGAATTGTCTTCAGCCTTCTGGCTGGAAGAAATATCACTTTGGCCTACCTTCCTGGGGACTAGTCCTTTCTAATTTGGATGTAAACTACTAAGGATAAATATGCAAAAGAAGAGCCTGAATCCTGGTCTGGAGTTCTACATTTTGTGAATCACAGTGTGTTACAGTTGCTTGCTTCTGGTGGTGGGCTCTCTCTGTCTCTGCTTGGATCTGTGAAAGGGGGCTAGCCTTTTCCTTAACTTCCCCTGGGTCACTTCAATAAATATTTTCCTCCCCAAATTGTGGCTGGTTTGGAGATTCATCCCAGCGGTGTGTGGCTAACTACGACAGTGTGCTAATGGTTTATGCAGATTCCACAGGTTTGTAATGGTGTGGTAGTTTGAATATATGTCTCCAATAGACTCGGGTGCTTTATTAAAGCTTGTAACTTGGATTTCCAACCCCCTGGCTGGAGGAGGTGTCACTGGAGGTGGATCTCAATTCTAGCCTAAAGTTATGCAGAGAGTATTTGAGTTCTGGCTGAGCTTGCCTGTGGTGCTGGCTGTTTGGTGGTGCTGCTCTACTTAGATTTATGAATGGGAACAGCTTCTTCTGCCATTTGATGGAACTTTACCTGGATCTGTTAAGCTTAAAAAAATCCCTTCCATTGCCAGGCGTGGTGGCACACACTTTAATCCCAGCACTCGGGAGACAGAGGTAGGAGGATCACCATGAGTTCAAGACCACCCTAAGACTACATAGTGAATTCCAGGTCAGCCTGGGCTAAAGACCCTACCTCGAAAAACCAAAAAAAAAAAAAAAAAAAATCCCATAAACTGTGTCTGTTTGGAAGTTCATCCCAGCAATGTGAAGCTGATTACAACAGATGTTTTATATTGTCAATTTGAAAGGACCTCAAATCACCTGTGAGGAATTATGTAGGTTAGGCTCTGTGCTTCTCTGTGAGGAATTGTCTTGATTAGGCTATCTGAGGTATGAAGACATCTTAACTATGAGCAGCACCATTCATTCCATGGTTAGAGTTCTTGAACTGTATAAAAAGTAGAGAGCTGGCTGAACAGTACTGTCCATCACTCCCTGCTTCCTACTGAGGATGGTGGACTCCTCCTCCTTAAGCCTTCCCTGCCACAATGGACTGTAACCCAGAACTGTAAGCTGAAATAAATCCTTCCTCCCTTAAACTAATTTTCCTTCTAGTCATTTGTCCAAAGGTAACTAATGCAACTGATTTTTCTCAGTAGGCATCCCTAAGTCACATTGATGCAATCCCAACAAAAACTCCTGTTGTTTCTGAGAAAACCCAACTACTCTCAAATGTAAATGGAAGAGAAAAGGCCACAAGTAGGGTTGGAGAAGATGGCTTACCAGTTAAAGGGGCTTGCTTGTAAAGCCTGCCAGCCTAATTTTCTAGTATCCACATAAGGCCAAATATACAAAGTAGGGTTCATTTGCAGCAGCAAGAGGCTCGGGCATGCCTATTTCTCAAATAAATAAAAATATTTTTTTAATCCACAAATGGCTAAATTACCCTTTAAAATGTTAAATAACAAATCAAAATACACAAGGACACAGTAATTCCAAAAACATGTTTAATGGGATAATAACAAATAAACAGACCAATGGAATAGAAGAAACGGCTTTATACTTAGCAAGGCTTTTTTAAAATGCCGAAACACATGAAGCTTTGGAATTTTATCTTTACAAATGCCAGCGCAGACTGGCTCTGGTGAGCAGGGCCCAGTCCTGCTTCTCTAACTGAACCATAGGCACAAGGATGTGTTGGGGCCCAGGCTATACACAGCATAGGTACCCGGAAGGGAAAATCAGGCTTGGGAGGAACTTGTCTCTCAAAGTTCCCTATCACAGTCTTTTCTAGACAGTTCACACTGGTGCAGAGATACACCTAGCAATCATTCTAAAAGGTGTGCATAGTAGCAGAATGAGGCTTGGGAAGTAAAGGGAAGGAGAGGGGACAGGAGGGGAGGGACAGAAGCCAAGACCAGCACATCTGCCTTTCTCTGGCAGTCCTTTTATTGAGATATGTGTGGTGGGGGTGGGAGTCTCTGTTCTTTCCTCTGGAATCTGGACTGACCTTAATGACTTACTTGGACACAGTGCAAGTGATGGTGCGTGCTATGGTTTGGATACTGTTTATCCCACCAAAACATGCTGAGCGGCTGACTCAGTGGGTAAAGTGCTTGTTTTACATCTCAAGAGCTGAGTTCAGTCTCAGAACCCACATTCTCAGGCACATCTTTCTCACTGATTCCCTAAGTTTGTCAATCTGATCAAGCTGGGGTGATTGATTGATTTGCACAGCTTGATGCAAGGGCTTCTTCACAGCCTTGCAGAGTATCTCATACCTGTAGGGGATTTACCATCTTGAGGAGTATTTAGAGAATCAGAGAGGCACTTGGGAGGCAGAGGTAAGAGGATTGATGTGAGCTTGAGGCCAGCCTGGAACTAGAGTAAGTTCCAGGTCAACCTGGGCTAAGTGAGACCATACCTTGAAAAAAGTGAGGTGAAGGGGTCTACAGCCTCACTCTCCTGATCCCACAGCTGAGAGCCACTCCCACTGCCATGCCCTCGACACCTCAAACTGTGAGCCAAAACCCTAACTAATATAGAAAACTGATACTAGAGAGTGGGGTTGTTTCTGTGATGAATCTAGTTTGTAGACTCTCAGCACTGGTTTGCTGAAGGGATCCGGAGTGTGGAGCTATGGGCCAGAGAAGCCCTGGAGTGTTGAAAGCAGAGCTCAGTGAGAAAACCTGGTGAAAACCAGGATGCTGGCACAAAGGCAGGCGGCCTCAGGAAATGTCAGAGGTGAAGAACTTCTTTATGAGGAGCTGGGCTAAGACTACCTGTGGTCTATTTGGGGAAAGGATCTAGTTGTATTCTAGGTCCTGACAACCTGAACAAGGCTGAATTCAAAAGTAATGGACTAATTTGTTTGGTTAAGGAAAATTCAAGACAATGGTCAGTGGATAAGGCACTTCTTGCAAAACCTAACAGCCTGGGTTCAATCTTCCAGTATCCAAGTAAAGCTAGAGGCAGAAAGTGCTGCATGCATCTGAAGTTTGTTTGCAACAGCAAGCGGCCCTAGCACATTCATTCATTCTCTCCTCCTTGCAAATAAAAGTATTTTTTAAAGACATGTTAGCATCCAAACAATGACATGATTACTGCTGAAAGCAATGTGGAGAGTAAAGACTGTGCTTATGAGGACTCAGACAAGAATGAGGACTCTTGGGAACTGTAGTAAGGGCCATTTGTGAACACTCTAGCAAAGAGCTTCTCTACATCTTGTCCATGCCCTGAGACTCTGTATGAGGCACAGACAACCATTCCAGCAGAGGAACTTCCAAGGCACTCAGCATTCAGGCTCACTTGGAACTCACTCTGTAGTCCCAGGATGGCCTTGAACTCACAGTAATCCTCCTACTTCAGCCTCCTGAGTGCTGGGATTAAAGGTGTGAGCTACCATGCACTGCCATCAGGACTACTTATTTTTTTTTTAATTTTATTTATCAGAGAGAGAGAAGAAGGCAGATAGAGAATGGCACACTAGGGCCTCCAGCCACTGCAAACTCCAGACACATGCGCCAAACGGTGCATCTGGCTTTATGTGGGCACTGGGGAATCAAACTCTTGTCCTTAGACTTTCCAGGCAAGCACCTTAACCACTGAGCCATCTCTCCAGTCCAGGACTACTTATTTTTTTTAATATTTTATTTATTCATTTTCAAGCAGAGAGAGAGAGAGAGAGAGAGAGAGAGAGAGAGAACACCAGGGCCACTACCCTGTGGGTCTGGCATATGTGGGTCCTGGGGAAATGAACCCAGGGTCTTAGGCACTGGAGGCAAGTGCCTTAACCGCTGAACCATCTCTCCAGTCCAGGACTACTTATTTTGATGAGTCATAAATGAGCTTCTTTCCTTCAAAGCACAAACTTGTATTTAGCTCCAGACAGGAACTGTTTCTGTTCACCACCATGCTCTCAGCCACCATCACAGTGCTGGGCACACAGAGTTTTCAATCATTTATTTGTTTAGGGAATGGTTACTGGCTTGTGCACCACAGGAATGACCTGTTTCATGAAACCTCGATAAAACTTTCCCATCAGTACCCGAAGCCTTGTCAAGGTACTCAACCTATGTCTACTCAGGTTATTTTTATCTCCTCATACGTTACCCAAACCTCCTCAAAGTCATTGCCAGTGCTTTGTATGTGATGTCTTATTTGTGTCTGCATTCTACCATCACATACCTTTCAAGGAGTATTGTAGCCTCATTTCTTCTTAATCATATCTGCCAAAAGAAAAAAGATTTCTCTCTTTTCTTTGGGTTAATTTTACTTGGATAGTGTCTTAAACTGGAAGCTCTGTTTTCTTACTTTCTCACTTTCTAGTGAATGCACGCTTCAGGACCTCCAGGAACTTTGTCCCTCATCCTATGTCAGGATGAATGGAGTTGTGCAGGGTCAGAAAACAGTTGTCCTCACTCATTTGTTCAGAGTTGGAAAACCTTTAATCCAAAAGATACAAAGAAGGGATTCTTAGTTTCCATGGAGGTATCTTTAGCTATGCTTTCACTGTTTCTTTTTTTACTTTTGCACTTATATGTGGTATGCATGTGTTGAAGTTATTTTCTTACTGCTGGGATAAAACACTCAACTGGAAGCAACTTATAAAAAGAAACGGGTTGTTTCAATTTAACATTTCATCATGAGGAGACATTTCATCATGGCAGGGAAAGTATGGTGGAGAAGAAAGCTGGCATCACATCTTATCGATCAGCTGGGAGATAACAGAGAGTCCAGGAGGCTGGACTACTAAATCCCAAGGCCCAGTATCCAAAGGCTCCGCCAACTGGGGATTAAGTATGAGGCTTAGTGACACATGTATGAGGCTATGATGAGTATTTCATATTCAAGCTTTTTTTTTTCTGGTTTTTTGAGGTAGAGTCTCACTCTAGCCCAGGCTGACCTGGAATTCACTATGTAGTCTCAGGGTAGCTTTGAACTCAAGGTGATCCTTTTACCTTCACCTCCCCAGTGCTGGGATTAAAGACGTGCACCACCATGCCCGGCTCACATTCAAGCATTTTTTTTCAAGCATTTTAAAAAATTGTTAATTATTGACTTTATTTAAGGAGAAATCACAAATTGAGGGGTTTATTTAAAGAAAAGTTGGGATCTAGGAAAAGGTCTAGAGCAGAGTCAGAAGTATGTGGAAGAAACATGCACTGGTGTGGATTGATTTAAGAGAAATTGAAGTTTTTAGGGAAAGACTGGAGTAGAGCCATAAGCACGTGGAAGATAGAACCTGGGAGCTTGTGTAGGAAGATTTAGAAGGAACACACACAGCATCCACCCTGAGCTTCCCCACAGAAGAAAGTTAACAGGGCAAATGATGTTGGCTTAAGGAAGAATAGCAGAGGGAAAATACCAAAGCAGAGACCAAGAAGTTCAGATGAGCTTTTAATCCAAGCACCTGGGAGGCAGAGGTAGGGAGATCACTGTGAGTCCAAGCCCACCCTAGGGACTACACAATGAATTCCAAGTCAGCCTGAGCTAGAGTAAGACCCTACCTCAAAAAAAAAAAAAGTTCAGATGAGAAATGAATAGTAAAGTTACACCCATGGATATCCCACATTTAGAGAAAGCACCCACGTGGTAGATCTAGAGTGTAAGGGAAATACAAACTTGGTAGATTTAGAGACCAAAGAAAAATCATGCATGTAATTAAAGAAGCCACCCAAAATATAAAGCAGAGGCAAATAGGAAAGTTACCCAGGCCAAGTAACAGTACTCTGCTCCCACCCTGACTCAGCCAGGCTGGGTGGGGGGGAAACCAGACTCACACGTATCCAAGCAGAGATCACAGAGCAGGGCAAGGAGACAAAGAGACGGCAAAAAAAAAGCTCAAGAATTTTTTAAAAATATATTTATTTCTTTATGAGAGAGAGAGAGAATGAGTATGGGCATACCAGGGTCTCTTGTTGCAAACTCCAAATGTATGTGCCACTTGGGCCAGCAGGCTTTACAAGCACGCACCTGTAACTGCTAAGCCATCTCAAAGCCAACTATTTCACATTCAAACCACCAGAGTGTGCATGTGTATACATGTAGGCACATATGTGTTTGTGCATAGGTGCACATGCACATGTGTGTGTATGTGTATGTGTATGGAGGCCACCTTCCTCGACCACTCTATTTTACTAAAGCAGGTCTCTCTTGAACCCAGAGCTCTCTGATTCAGCTAGTCTAGCTTCCCATATGCTACAGCAGCTGGCATTTATGCAGTGCTAAGAAAGCAGCTCCAGTAGTCCTCATGTGTGCACAGGAAACGCTTTACTGCAGCATCACCAGTTCCCTTTTTACTCCACCAACCCGGCCACATCACACTGGATTGCTCTGGTCAAGAGTGGAACTCTCAGGAAAGAACAATCCTCCAGACTGACTTCGTCAGCAAAGCAGCATCCCCAGAGCTCAAGGGGAACTAGTAGTCTCTATGGAAAAGAGTTCCAGTTAAGCTTTAGCATAGCCCTGGCAATGATTTAAAAAAAAACAAACACACACACACACACAATTTCCTTAGGATCTATTTTCACATTCACATCATCTTCTACCCATTGCATCAAGGTATGAGTCCACAGAGGGGAGACATCTTTCCTAGTCTCCATTTATTGTTCCCCAGTTATGCTATTTGGCCCATGTAGGTCCAGACCAATTCTGATCTGTTTCTGTTGAGAACTGGGGTTGGGAGAGGGAGGTTAGTTCTAAAAAGGCTAGGAAGTGAATGTTAGGTCCATGTACCACATACTGTTTCCATTATATTGTTTCCATTCTCCTTCTGACAGATTTCATATAGTTCTAGACCACACAGAAACAGACCATGCTAGGATTTATTTATTTTATTTTATTTATTTATTTTTGTTTTTCAAGGTAGGGTCTCACTCTAGCCCAGGCTGACCTGGAATTCACTATGTAGTCTCAGGATGGCCTTGAACTCATGCTGATCCTCCTACCTCTGCCTCCCAAGTGCTGGGATCAAAGGTGTGTGCCACCACGCCTGGCTCATGCTAGGATTTGATCCATAGGTCTCATGCACTGTAATGTAATACAGTCAATAGGGACACCTGATGGTCCCAGGATAATGGGTTTCTCTCCAGATGCCACAACCAGCCCAGGATGACCTCCCCTGTCCAAACTGATGTCGAATGAGCATGTCCAATCCCAACACACAGGGCTCAGTTCCAGTATCTGCAGAGAGCAAAAGCAGCATTGAGAAAATGAAACCAGAGAAGACTGAGGACACGACCAAGAATCCTGAGTTGTGTCTAAAGATTTTTGTTTGTTACTTATCTTTCCCCAAAATTTAACTGATCCTTTTCTAAACTAAACTAAACCTGCTTATTCACAAACTTACAAAAACAGTCAACACATTCAAAGAACACCATCAAAATTCTCTAATCAAAAGGACAGCTTCTCCAAGTTACCTTCTTTTAGGGAATTAACTATCCATCACAAAGTTCACTGAGCATCTTTTTTTTAATATTTTCTTTCTTTTTTAATTCATTTTTTTATTTTATTCATTTTTGAGCAGAGATACAGAGAAAGAGAGAGAGAGAGAGAGAGAGAGAGAGAGAGAGAGAGAGAGAGAGAGAGAGCGCAAGCGAGCGAGCACCAGGGCCACCACCTTGTGGGTCTGGCTTATGTGGGTCCTGGGGAATTGAACCCGAGGCCTTAGGCACTGGAGGCAAGTGCCTTAACCCCTGAGCCATCTTTCCAGCCCTCACTGAGCATCTTTGTGTGTGAGAAGTTTAAGTGACCAGGGCTCAGAAATCACAAGCAGCTGTCCATCTGCTTTCAACCTTGGCCCTCATCCTTCATCCCAGAAATGGCCAGTCAATAAATAACTCATTAGGAGGAAAACATTTGCCAAAAAATCACTTTACTTTTCAAACAAGGCTTGGAGAGGTGCCACCTGAAACTTAATATCCAAGTAAAATCACAGATATGTACCCTATTCAAACAAACCTGGGCCAGCACACGGGTACAGCTGCAACTCCAGCACTCAGGAGGTTCAGCCAATAGGATAGTTTGAGCATAGTCTGGGCTACTTATCAAGTCCCTGTCTCAAAAACAAAATAAAAATCTTGCCAGGCGTAGTGGTGCACGCCTTTAATCCCAGCACTCGGGAGGCAGAGGTAGGAGGATTACCGTGAGTTCAAGGCCACCCTGAGACTACATAGTGAATTCCAGGTCAGCCTGGGCTAGAGTGAGACCCTACTTCGAAAAAAAAAAAAATCTGCACAGAATATTACCAACTCAAAAGTCTATAATGTCCATTAAGGATAAAACAAAATTCTAATCTGTGGTTTTAGAATTTGTTCTGATAGGGCCTGGGCCAAACAGCCTATTACAGCTATTAAATTTATTATCAAAGCTTTATGATCGTGGCTATCACTGGCATCATTACAAACTGACACATAAAACTTTCATAATGTCCATTACTAGAATCCCATGACTATGTCTTGTGAGAAACAGGGGCTAAGGTGGAGGACAGTGAGAGTGTGTCTGGCATGTGCAATGTCCTCGGCTCAATCTCTAGCACAAGGAAAGGAAAAAGCAAAGAAAAACCTTAACCCTTCCAGGCCAGGTTCCTTTCCCAAGGACAATCTTTTTCCCTCTCTTGGGCACTGCATGTGCTTAGGGACAGTACCTTGTGGAAAAGGGACCCAGCAGGCCCTCCTTCTGAAGCTGCTGACCTGTTAACCTAGCTAGCATCAGATGAAAGCCGGTTTTCAGATGGCAGAACACAAACAATATTAAAAGCTCAATGGAAGCCAGGCATGGTGGTGCACACCTTTAGTCCCAGCACTTGGGAGGCAGAGGTACAAGAATCGCATGAATTCCAGGTCAGCCTGGGCTAGATGGAAAGCCTACCTCGGAAAAAAAAAAAAAAAGCTCAATGAAAACTGGGTGATGGCCACGCAAGCGTGAGAAGCTGATTTTGGATCCCCAGCACTCGTGTAACTGCTAGGTGGATGTGGTGGCCTGCTAGGAATCTCAGCACTCAGGAAGTTGAGTTGGGGATCTCTGGGACAAACTGGCTACATGAGCCAAATGGGTAAGCTCTGGGTTCAAATGAGAGATCCTGTCTCAATAAATAGTGGAGAGCAATAAAGACACCTGACACCAACCTTTGCTCTATACACACACTCCCTCCCACACACAACTACCCACAAACATATACACACCATGTACAAATACACACACAGAAAAGCTAAACATTCAAAGGCTCTGATACTTCAGGCATGGCTGCAAACTATTTTTTAAAAAACTTTGAGATTAAATTTTTTTGCCTGGCATGGTAGTACATACCTTTAATCCTAGCACTTGAGAGGCAGAGGTAGGAGGATCCCTGTGAGTTCGAAGCCACCCTGAGACTACATAATGGATTCCAGATCAGCCTATAGAGTAAGGCCCTACACCTTGAAAAACTAAAAAAAAAAAAAAGGCAGGGCTGGAGAGATGGCTTGGCGATTTAAGGTGCTAGGTGCTTGCCTGCAAAGCCTAATGACCTGGGTTCAATTCTCCAGTAACCACCTAAAGCCAGATAAACAAAGTATCTTGAGGCTCTGGCACACCTACCTATTCTCTCTGTCTCTCTTCTATCTCTCTGCTTGTAAATACAAATTTTAAAAACACAAAAACAGATTTATAGGAATGGAGAGATGATGCAGTGGTTAAGGCACTTGCCTGCAAAGCCTAATGACCTGGGTTGGATTCCCCAGTGCCCACATAAAGCAAGATGCACAAAGTAGCACATGTATATGGAGTTCATTTGCAGAAGCTAGAAGCCCTCGTGTGCCCATTCTCTTTCTCTCTCTGGCTTGCTCTCACTCTTGCTCTGCTTACAAATAAATAAAAATATTGAAAACCAGATTACATAAAATTGTGTACATAAACAACCATACTAAAAAATAGCCAAAGAACTTGGATATTTATCTAAAGAAAATATACAAATGACCAATAAGCACATGAAAAGATGTTCAACATCACTATTACCAGGGAAATGCAAATCAAAACTGTAAGATACCATCTCACATCCATTGGAATGGTTACCACAAAAAAGTATCCATCAGAGGATAGAGAAAATGTAGTGTGTGTGTGTGTGTGTTTGTGTGTGTGTGTGTGTGTGTATCTTAAGTCTTAAAAATATGGAAATTCTAAATATGAATGAAATTTTGGTAAGTGAAATAAATACATTATGCTAAAGTAAAAAAAAAAGCCAATCACAAAAAAGACAAACATGATTCCATTTACATGGTGCACTAGTTTGAATGTGGTGCTGGTTGGTTTGGTTGTGTCTCTCTCTGCTTAGATCTGTGAAAGGGACCTAGCTTCTTCTGCCATTATGGAGCTTCCCCTGGATGTATAAGTTTCAAATCTTTTCCTCCCATAAACTGTATCTGTTTGGATGTTTTTCCCAACAATGTGAAGCTGACTACAACAGAAATGGGTATCGAGAATGGGGTGTTGATGTGATGAATCTGACTACATGGATTTTGGTCTTTTGGAACTTTTGTGCTGGAGGAATTGGACAGAAATTGGTATTTGCAATTTACAACACCTTCCAGAGTGGTAAGACAAATTTTATGGACTATTCTGATGAGTTTTTAAAAGTGGAGAATTGTATTTGGAGGCTTTGCTTATAAACTTTCAAAGGAAAAGACAACAGAGAACTTTGTTGGAACTGGGGTACTAGCATAAGAGCTGTCTGCATTCTGCTGCCCATGCCCAGAGTTTGAGCAAGGTTGAATTTGAAAATAATGATGTGTTTGGTGGAAGATACAGAATTGAGAAATGTATGATTTGAAGTTGGAAAAATTCATGCAAGTTTAAGGTTACTGGGACTGAGACTGGTTTTAGGTTGCTAAAGCTACTACCATTAAGATTACCACCATACTACTACTTTACGTTGAAACAAAGGAAAGAATACCTGAGGTGATCCCAGCTAGAAAGACTGAACAGTAGACATGCTAACTCTTTTGAAAGGAGATGACTAAAAGGAAACTGCTCTTCAAGGTCATGATTTATTTCATCTGTGGATTAACATGGCTGTGTCTGCATACATGGTATTGGTTTTGGAAGCATTAAAAATGCTAGGAGTAGGTCATGAAGTACACACAGTTCCAGAAGCCACTTCTGAGACACAGCAAGTAAGTTAGGGCATGACGACCCTGATAGAGAGGCCAGTGAAGTCAATGGAAGATGGACCATGGTTTATATGGAGACCCAAAGATGTTTTGGATATAGCAGGACTATGCAAGGGCTACCATGGAGCACTGCTGACTTGGGATAGAAGTTTTTCCTGGCTACTCAGCCCAGCTGGAGGGGTGGAATCAGAAATCCAGAGATTATCACTTGGTCACTGGTAACGGATATCGAATTTCAAATGCAGTTGTTTGATGCTTGCCCAATGGTTATTGATTTCACATTGGTCCAGTCTTTCCTTATTATTCCTTATAGCAATGGAAATGTTTACTCTGTGCCAGTATATGTTGGAAGTATATAACTTGTTTTGATTTTACAGGACTCACAGTTAAGAGACAGTCTTAAATTTTAAATGAGACTTGGGACTTTGGAACAGGTTAAAGTTGGTAAAGACTATGGGGACTCTTGAAGTTGGACTGAATACAATTTACAATGTGAGATGGTTGAGTCAATTGGGAACCAGGGGCAGAATGTGGTAGTTTGAATGTATGCCCCCACCCCCAATACTCAGGTGTTTTTTATAAAAAGCGTGTCTCCAGCTGCCTGGATGGAGGAGGGGGTCACTGGGGGCAGACCTGATTTCCAGCCCAAATGTATGCAGAGCACTTGAGCTCAGCCTGAGTTCCCTGCTGTTTGCTGCCAGTTTACGCATGCTTGCTTGCTTGCTTTCTTATTTGTGGTGCTGGTGGTTTGGTTGTGTCTCTGCTGTAAAAGAGTCTACTTCTTCTGCCATTATGGAACTTCCATGGATCTGTAAGCTTCAAATAAATCCTTTCCTCCCATAAACTGTTTGGAAGTATATCCCAGCAACATGAAGGCGACTACAACACACATGATACCTAGAACAGCTAAGTTCAATCAGAAAGTAACATGTAGTTGCTAGGGGCTGGTAAGAATGAGAGTGGGGAGTATATTTAATGAGGAAGATTCCAGCCCACAGGTCAGGGCCTTGAAGGAAAGAGCTTAGTCAGGCAGAGGTGTGTGCTAGCAAAAAGAAAGATGGTGTAGATAGAGCTACACACACCACATCTCTCCTTTGAAACAAGGTCGTATGTAGTCCAGGCTGGCTTCAAACGTAGCTGAGAAAGGTCTTAAACGGCCTCCATCTCCCCACTGGGGTTGCACAAGTGCCACAATGACCAATTTCATTCAGTCCTGGCTTCATGCATGTTAAGAAACCACTCTACCAACTGAGCTACATTCCCAGCCCCAACATCTACTCTGTATGTCTTCTTAGAGTACTTATACAAGATCCAACTAGAACTTAGCCTCTGTTCACCAAGAACTGTAACAAGCTTCCCTTACCCTCAACCTACTATGAGGCCACATCACTAAGGTTGCCCTCCTCCTTCCCCCACCTCTGCCATCAATAAACTGTCAGGGATTTTAAAAAGCCATATCCATCTATATTCTTGTTCTGTTTTTGTGAGGTAGGGTCTCACTCTAGCCCATGCTGGCCTGGATCTCAGTGATCCTCCTATCTCTGCCTCCTCAGGGCTGGGATCGAAAGGTATGCGCCACCACACCCAGCCCCATCCATATTCTTATCAAGAGTTCTAATGAAAATTTTAAGTATCTGAACCTACAAGAAAAAAAAAAAAAACTACAAAAATTTCCAGCTGAAATCCACACTCCCTCAATGAAGAAGACAGACAATAACCCTGGGGTGTCAGCAGACCAACTTGAGGTATGTTGTCACCAAAACCTCCCCACTACTCCCAGAAGGCTTCTCCACACTGCTCAGCTGGTTACGTATGCACTGAGCTAATAAACAGCTCAGCCGAGACTCTAAAGTGACTTTGCTTCAGTATTTTGATCACTGTATTTCAGTAACATCGCTCCGCTTCCTGGTGCTAGTTTTTGGCCGAGTTGGCCTAGGAAACTTCCTGGATCTACATTTTTGCAGCACCTTCAGCACTTGTACAGAGTTCTGGATAGTTTTAAGAATTCCCAACACAAGTGAGAGCTTTAAAGGGGTGATTGCTTCTGTTTCTACAATCCACGATCGGGGCTCTCCTAGCAGACTCGGCAGAGACTTTGGAATTAGCCACCCTTCCTCAAGTCTCCCAGGTCCTGTAAGCGCGCAGCAATTGTGGACTTTGGCGTGTTTCAGCCCCACGCGAGGACCACGGCGGAGGGGTCGTGGTGTGGGGCATGTACGCGGGGGGGGGGTGTCTTCCATCCTCAGTGCCCACTGCCCGGTCTTCGGGAGAAACCGATCACCTGGATAAACTAACTCACGATCGAATTCGTCCAGGTCACACGCCGTGACCTGTCACATCTCCCGTGGCGGCTAGGCCTGGGGGTCGCGGCCGGCCCACGCGGCACGCACACTGCCCCCCCGTGGGCTGCCGCGGTCTTCCACGAATTGACCGTGCAGGCCTCAAGCTGCGACCGATCCGAGCTCCCGGGGGGAAGGGAAAACCCAAAGGGCCAGCCGTCCCGCCGCCCCGCTCGACCCCGCCGCCATCTTCCCGCGCGCCCGCCGCCCCGCGCGCCCCCGCCGCCCCGCGCGCCCCCGCCGCCCCGCGCGCGCCCGCCGCCCCGCCGCGCCCCGCGAGGGACGGTTAAGCGCGCGCCTCGAGCGGGCCCAGCGCGGCAGCCGTAGAGCCTTCCAGAAATTTCCGCGTCCCTGAACCCACCCAGGAAAACCAGCCGGGCGCGCCCCCGCGCCGCGGCCGACGGCCCGCACCCCCTCCCCCGCCGCGGCTCCCCTCCCCCTTCCCCGCCCCCGCCCCGGGCGCGGGTCCAGTACGGCCCCGGGGCGCCGCCCGCCCGCGTCAGCCCGCCCGCCCGCTCGGCCCCGCGGCGGCGGCGGCGGCCTCGGCCGGGTGGTGATTGATAGGGACGGCGGCGGCGGGAGCGGCGGCGGCGGCGGCGGAGCGGTTGAGTGACAGCTTACCTGGGTGCCAATCTTCATCACACTGACAAGCGGCTGCAGCAATCGGGACCCGCAGTGCCGCGCCCGCGTCCAACCGTCACGCCGACGCCGGGCCACGCGACACAGCCTCGCTCAATGGGAGGAGGGCGACGCCGACGCGCGCCGCATCAATATTCACCGCGGGGGCGGGGCCTGAGGCCGGAGGACCCCGTCCCCGTCCATCGCGGCGGCGGGCGCGGGGCGGGGCCGGGCCGGGGGCGGGGTGGATAGGCGGGGCCGGGGGCGGGGGCGGGATGGGAGGCTGGGCCCGTCCCGCCTCGCGCCTGCCGCCGGGCCCCACCCATCCGCCCCAGACCAGGCCGGAGCGGCCTGCCCCGCCCCGAGAGCCTCATGAATATTCATCGAAGGCGGGGTCTAGAGTCGCCACGCCCCTCCGCTCCCGCCTCCGCAGCCGGAAAGCGGTGTGCGGAGCAGCATACAACACAGGCTAGGAGGACGGACTGAGCGGTCGCAAGACCCCTCTGGTCGGGGTGTCCAGGCACCCAGCCTCTCACGCTGTGGGACGCCCCCTTTGGGTGCAGGTCAGCTGCCTCCCCATCTGGGCTCTGGGGCCTGGATGGACGCGGGTTTGGACGACGCAGTGGGTGTGTACGTGCATCTGAATCCTTGGCCACCTGTACGCTGGCCTCCCGAGGCTTTTCTGCCCAGGACCGAGCACCCAGCGGCCTGCCTCTGCAGCTCCTGACTGGGCGCTCCAGCCCAGTGACCTTGATGTCCACTTGGTGGCCGCAGGCTGGCCTCTGGTCTGCCAGCCTACAATGAGTACACCTGCCCGCCCCAGTAACCCCAGTGGACCTGAGCTCCAGGCCTCTCAAGGGACTGGGCAGTTTGGTGTGTGGCTCAGGCTTTACTTTGACCATCTGTGTAGTGCACCCGTAGCTCCTACCGGTAGCTTTACTGGGAGAGGTTGGGGCAGCCCATGAAGACTCTGGCGTCGTCTGATTGTTGTCTTTGATTGTTGCAGAAAATTCGTGTATAAAGTGGCCACAGCTGTGGTCAGTGCTTCGAGTCCAACCACGGCCTAAAGAAGGCAGCTCTGTTGGTCCCGCACTTCCTCAGGAGGGAAGACACCAGGACCGATGTCTGGAAAGGTCCCTGGGGTGGGCCCGGCATAGAAGGCTGAAAGGACACCCTCCTATATCTTAAGGGCTCCACCGACATCAATCAGGAAGCAAGGGGCAAAATGCTGAGTAGAGCTGCAGAGCCTTTTCAGAAAAGCCTATGGCGGATGCTGAAGGAGAGGCCAGTGAGACCCTTGTGTCAGTCAGAAATTTCTAGGGCATAGGAATAGCTTAATAAAGACCACTGCAGTTTGCAGGCCTCAGTTCAAAATGGAAGTGCAAGGTCCCTTCATAAGTTATAAAGAGTTTTCTGGAGGGGGCAGAAGAGCTTGTTCAGTGTTTAAAGGTGTTCACTTACAAAGCCAGTTAGCTCAAGTTCAATTCTCCAGCACTACATAAAGCTGGATGCATCTGTGATCCCAACCTGCCTAAGACAGTGGGAGGGGGAGGCAGGAGAATCTTTCAAAGCTCATGAGCCAGCTAGTCTGACTTCATTTGCAGTTGGACAGTTTGTTTGCAGCATCCAGAGACCCTGTCTCAAAGAAGATGGGGCACACACCTTTGGAAGTTATTCTCAGGGTTTTCCACTGTTCTAGAGCTCACTGATTAGCTAGACTAGCTGTCCAGTGAGCCCCAGGAACCCTCCTGTCCCCACTTCCCATCGCTGAGAGTACAGGTGACACACGTCACCACACCCTAAATACTACATGGGAACTCAGGATCAAACTCCGGTCCTCATGCTTGCAAGGCGAGCACTTGACTGCCTGTCTCCCCAAGCCCCTGTTTTGTTTCTTCAAACTTTGTCCTCTCCGTCTGTCACTGAGAGAGGAAAAGAGGTACTGAGCATGGAGAATGCCCATTGGGCATTGGGCAAGGTTCAGGGGGAGACAGAGGCACCAATGCATGCAAAGCTATGGGAAGGCAGAACTGCCCAGAGCAGCAGCTGGAGGCTGGGGCTCAGGTTTGAGCTGGCAAGGGACCCAACAGAAGAGTGGGATGTGCCCTGCCTTTCAGAGCTTCAGTGAGCACATCAGCACAGTGCTTGGGACCAATAGCAGCCAAATGGACACAGCCTGCCCCGCCATCCTCTGTAGACTAGAGGAAGGCTTGAGGTGTCCTTAAAAGATGCATATGTCCTGGGGCCATAGAAATGGCTCACTGTGAAGCGATTGCCACACAAGCATGAGAACCAGACCCATGTAAAATGCTGGGCGGCATGGTGGCATGTCCCTTTAATCCCATTGCTGGGGAGGCAGAGATATATTGTTCACTCAGTAGCTAGTGTAACCAAATCAGTGAGCTTTGGGTTCAGTGAGATCCTATCTCAACAAATAAGGCGGAGAGCAACTCGGAAGGATATTTGATGTCAACCTCTGACCTTCACACACGTGCACACCAGCACACAAATATGCACCAACCAACATGTAAACAGATTCACACACACAGACACACACATGCATGAGCACCAGCACACAGACACGTGTGCCAGTCCACATGTAAACAGACAGAGATACACACATGTACACACAAGATGCTTAGGGTCTGGGAAGGCTTGAGTACAAAAAAATGCACCAGAAATCCACTTAATACAGGGCAGGGGTCTCTGCTTAGTAGGGTGGGCAGTTTGGCTGCCATATAAGTTGCAAAGGGGGACAAGAAGGAGTGTGACCAGCAAGGAGGGCTGAGGCAGAGCATGTCACTCCTCTGAGAATGAAAGCAGAGTCCTCCTGGTGGCCTGTGGGGATCTGCATGTCTCCTCTTTGTCCCTGAGCCTCTGACCTCAGCCCTCTTTACTGGCTGCTGCATCATGTGTGATTCAGCCCCAGGGATCAGCACTGGCTGTTCCCTCTTCCTGAGCTACTCTACATTAGCTCTCTTCCTCTCCTCACCCAGCTTCTCTGTGGTGTTTCCATGGGTGCAGCTGACACACTAAGGAACCCCTGACAGTCTATGCTATGCACCACATGTCTGTGTCCACTCCCTCCGGTCAATGTGGTGGTCTGGGAGGTGCAGCCCCTGGGAGGTGGTGAGGTCAGGAGGGTGGTCCCAATGATGGGATTAACAACCTTACGAGGCAAAGAAAGGTCCAGATCATTCTCCACTGCCATGGGAGGCCCATCTGTGAGCCGTCACTGAGAGCTTGATCACTCTGTGCCTGACCTGACTTCCGGTTGCTGAGACTGTGAGAAAGCAGTATGTTATGAGCTTGCCCATCCATGGAGTCCCAACAGCCCAAGCCCAAGAGGACAGAGCTGATGATTAATTTAGGGGTCAAACTTGACTGAATGCCTGGTAGAGTGTTACTGTGGGTGGGTGTGTCTGGAGGTATTCCCAGAGGAGGTTGGTATGTGTGTCTGAGCAAGCAGGCACTGTCCAGTGGCAGAGGGGCAGAGAGAACAGATACAGAGGTGAAATGGTACCCCATATCTAGGCTGGGACATTCCAGCTTCTGCTTTGGATATTAGTACTTGGGCCTTGCTGGCCTTTGGACTTCAGCCAGTACTACCTTGCCCCAGGTTCTCAGATGTGAGGGCTTTAACTGAGAATGACACCATCTGCTCCCAAGGTTCCAAGACCTAGGACTTGGGCCGAACCATCTACAGCCTACTGTGGGACCTCTCAGCAGCCATAATCTTTCAAGCTAGTTTCTTAAATTCTCTCTCACATCTGTCACCTGTCCTACTGGCACTGTTTCCCTGGGGCACCCTGACCCACACCCCACCAACGTGCACCTCCCCCAACACTAGAATTTATGATTCAGGAGACAGGGATCTTGCTCTGTATTGCCTTAGATGTTTACCGAGCACCTGACATACACCTGGCAAGTCTGTGTGTGTGGAGTGCATGGAGTAGGCCCTCTTAAAGCTTGGTGTGCTAGTTACTGGTATATGAAATCATCTCCTGCATAGTGGTTTCAAACAACACATGCTTATGACTCAGTGCCTGGCTCAAGAGTCTGGGTGTGGCTCATGGATCCTCTACTTCTGGACCTCTCACAAAGCTATGGGCAGAGCATCAGCCTGGGGCGGGCTGTCATTTGAAGGCTCAACTGGAAACGGAGCTCTTGTAAAGCTCATACTGTTGGGTTGACTTCAGTTCCAGGTGGTCAATGGACCAAGGGCCTTGTTCCTTGATGGGTGTCTAGGTGCCAGAGGTTGTCTTGTTTCTCAACATGTGGTGTTCCTTCGCTATAGGGAACCCCCTCATGCAGCCATCTTGGGGACTGCTTGTGTTTCCTTCCTGTGTAAAAGAGGCTGGTGAGTTGGTCACCGGCTTTGAATGCACAGCCTGACTTTACCACTTACCATGTGAGTTAGATGAGGTGATCTTGCCTCTGGGATCCAGTTCCCTATGTCTGCAAGCGGAACCACAGTACCTCTCCTAGGAAGGCACATGGAGGAAGAAAAGAGCTTTCTCACTGAAAACACCCATCACACAGGAGTGCTTGGGAGGAGAAAGTCCGACGAGCAACACTGGCTGCCAGGAGGACCATAGCTTTTCGTTCCTAAACCCTGGGTTTCCTCAAGAAGCAATTCCAACACCAAGTCCCTGAAGAGGTCAGGGTAAAGGGTGCTGCCTCCACCACTGTATCCCTCCCACAAGATCCCAAATAAAGCACAGCAAAGTGCCCGAGATGAGGCTTTCCAATGTTAAAAATTTTAATATTAAAAATAATTGTAACTAAAGAAGGGAAAAACCACAACTGTGAATGCTTGCTTGGTTTGCTTCTTATTTGATTGTTTGTTTTAGAGCTGTTTATTTGTTCGAGGCAGGGTCTTTCTTGTTAATAGCCCAAGTAGGACTGGAACTCACAATCCTCTTGCCTCGGTCTCCCAAATTCTGGAATTACTGATTACAGGTACGCACTGTGCATACCCAGCTGCAAAAGTGTTATTAAACTCATTCATTGAATAAGGATCCAGTAAGATGTCAAAGAAGAATATGAAGAAACAACACACTTATGGACTAGGAATATTGGAATGAGCTTGTAAATTGTGTAAAACTGACTTGTGAGTGGGCAGCTGGGAGTTCTGGGTCTGTCTTCCACCACCCAGAAAGTCGTCAGCATTTCCAGAGACAAAAGCCATTTCCACAACCACCCATCATCTACAGTTCAGATTGCAAAATAACTCAAAGGCAATTAAAGACTGAAACAGGGCTGGGAGATTTCTCAGTGGTTAAAGACACTTCTTTGCAAAGCCTGATGACCTGGGTTCAATCCCCCAGTACCCAAGTAAAGCCAGATGCACAAAGTGGTATGCATATGAGTTTGCAGTGGCAACAGGGTCTGGCACAACCACACTCTTATTCTCTCCCCCCCCACTCTCTCTTAAATAAGTACAATTTAAAAAAAAAAAGATTGAACCAAAGCCAGGCATGGTGGCACTTTAATCCCAGCACTCAAGAGGCAGAGATGGGAGGATTGCTGTGAATTTGAGGCCAGCCTGGAACTATGGAGTGATGTCCATGTTATCCTGGGGTAGAATGAGACTCTACCTTGGGGGAAAAAAACAGAAAACAACAACAACAATGATTGTGTAGGAGCTGGGAAGATGGCTCCGTAGATAAAGGCACAGGTGTGAGGACCTGAGCTCAGCTGCTTGGCACCTATATAAATGCCAGACAAACTCTAATCCTGATGCTCAGGAGGTGGAGACAGGATCCCCAAGGGAAAGCCGGCTGGCCTGGTAGACTAGCCTAATCAGTGAGCTTTGAGTTCAAGTGAGAGACCCTGTCTCAATAAATGAGGTGAAAAACAATCAAGGAAGACACCTAATGTCAGCCTCTGACCTCCACATGCACAAAGATGGGACATAGAAAAGAATGTGTAATACCTGGCTCCTTGAAATATACCAGTAATCTCAGCTACTGGGGAGGCTGAGATGGGAAGATTTGAAGTTGAGGGTTAGCCTGAGTGATTTAGTAAGATCCTCTCAAAAACCAGTACACACCTGTAATCCCATGTGGGATGACAGCATGTGGGAGGTAGAGGTGGACGAATCAGGAGTTCAAGACCATCTTTGATTGTATAGTTAGTTGGAGGCCAGCCTGGGTTCATGAGACCATATCTCCAAAAAAAATCAAAGTAAGAACTGGTTGTGGTGGTTCACGCCTTTAATCCGAGCCCTTGGAAGGCAGAGGTGGGAGAATGGCCATGGGTTCAAGGCCAGCCTGAGACTACAGTGTGAGTGCCAGGTCAGCCTGGGCTAGAATGACATACCTTGAAAAACCAAAATAAATAAATAAATAACCACAAAAATTCAACCATTCAATCAGAAGTTAGAATTTGTAGACTCCATTAAAGTTATTTCTTAAAATTTTTTTAAAATTTATTTTCAATCGGAGAGAGAAGAAAGACAGACAGAGAGAATGGGTGCACCAGGGCCTCCAGCTGCTGCAAACAAACTCCAGACACATGTGCCACCTTGTGCATCTGGCTTTACCTGGGTACTGGGGAATTGAACACAGTTCGTTAGGCTTTGCAGGAATGGCTTAACCACTGAGACGTCTCTCCAGCTCCTAGAGTTGTTTCTTATTCCAAGTCTCCTCATGACAGGTGAATGAGTTTCCTAGAACCAAGGGAGTTAACTTTTGAGGCCAGAAGTGCAGCCTCAAGATGCAGGCCAGGCTGTCTCCCCTGGGGGCTCTGAGGGCCCCAGGCCTTCTTCAGCTGCTCGTGGCTTCTGGCAATGGTAGTGATCCTTGGCTGGCAGAACCATCGTTGCCTTCATTTTCCCATGGACATTCCTTGAGTACGTGTCTGTGCCCACATTCCTCCTTTATTTGAAAGGACACCCATCAGACTGGATGAGAGCCCACTCAATGACCTCATTTGTAACTTGGTAACAACCCAACCTCCAAATAAGGTTACATGCTGAGGTCCTGGGGGGACAGAAATTCAATATATGGATTTGAGGGGACATAATTTGTGGTATTGTGATTTGTAATGTGAACTGAAGTATTCTGAGGAAGTCACAGCTGTGTTGAAGATCCTGACTGATTGACAGAAACTTCCTGATTGTGGAATGTTACAGATGGATAGCCAAATTCACTCTGACCTTATCCTTAGTCCCCTTTATAACCACTTACCGACTTTTATTTCTTTGTTGGATTTGAGTAAGTATGTATATGTGGGTTGCATAATGTGCATGTGTGTGTGCCTGAGTGTGGACATACGACAGCACACGTGTGGAGGTCTGAGTACAACCTCAGACTGTCCTTCCTTCCACCTTGCTTGAGACAGGGTCTCCCTTGTTGATTCTTTCTTTCTTTCTTTCTTTCTTTCTTTCTTTCTTTCTTTCTTTCTTTCTTTCTTTCTTTCTTTCTTTCTTTCTTTCTTTCTTTCTGTCTTTCTGTCTTTCTGTCTTTCTTTCTTTCTTTTTGAGGTAGGGTCTCACTTTAGCTCAGGCTACCTTGTAACTCATTCTGTCATCCCAGGCTGACCTTGAACTCACAGCAATCCTCCTGCCTCTGTCTCCCAAGTGCTGGAATTAAAGGCATTCGCCACCATGCCCAGCCTCCCTTGTTGTGCCACTGTGCGTGCTCCAGTCTACTTGGCCCCTGAGCTTCTGGATTCTCCTGGCTCTTCCTCCCGTGGCCATAGGCATGTTGAGATTACAGATGTGAGTGCCACGTTGCATCCAGTTTTACGTAAGTGCTGGGGAATTGAACTTGGGCTGGCAGCCTTGCAAGCAAGCACCTTTAACTGCTGAGCGATCGCCCCAGCCCATACTACAACTTTTGCATCTGACCTAATATCTTTGTGACTGTTAGGAAAAACTTTTGGAATATATTGTTAAACGAAGAGTGTCATCAGATAGCATCTGAGACCTACAGAAGGGACTTCCCTTTTCTGCCATAACCTACCTACCTGATATCTTGCCATACAGGTATGAGGACCTGAGTTCAGCTGCTTGGCACCTGTAATGTCAGACAGGCTGTAATGTTGTTGCTCAGGAGGTGAAGACAGGATTCCCAGGGAAAAGCTGGCTGGCCTGGTAGACTAGCCTAATCAGTGAGCTTTGAGTTCAAGCGAGAGAGCCTGTCTCAATAAATAAGGTGAAAAACAATCAAGGAAGACACCCAATGTCACTTGATGAAGAGTGTCATCAGATACCATCTGAGACCTGCAGAAGGAACTTCCCTTTTCTGCCATACCTGCCTACCTGATATCCCCACAAATGTATTTAGTATGCATACTGATTTATGACTTTTCGTTGTTGTGTGACTATAAAAGTTCGTGTAACTTCTTCCACAGTGAAACATGCCATCTAGGGTAACCTGAATCCATGTTTCTGGGCCATGGTAACACATATTTGACTCAGAGTAAGTAAACTGTCTCTTATTTGCTTTGGAGCAAGAGCTGAGCTTAGCTTTGCATCAACAGTAACAAGAAATGGACGTTTTGATTTCATTTCTGGTTTCCAGTACAGAGATCCATAAATGCTTGCAATTTCCTGAGCAATGGGGGTGCTGGGAGGACCTCTTTTCCTGCTTGGCCTAACACAGAGCTCCTGACCCCTTGGGGTCTCCTGGGTGATGGGAGCACTGTTTGTCCTAACAACGCAGCTCTTGATGGCTCTCAGATGAGGATAAGTCACCAAAAAAGAGACTTGTGATCAGGAGCCTAGAACCTCCAGGGTCTCCTCTGGGAATGGGAGAGGGGCTGGGGTAGAGTGAATGATCATGCCATGTGTGAGGACTTTAGACAAGCCCCTCAGTGTGTTTCAGACAGCTTCCAGGTTATGGGAGCTGTGGAGGGTATGGTGGCAGCCTTGTGCCCCCTCTTCCCTTCTTGCACCTCTTCTATTTGGTGGGTCCAAAATTGTATTCTTCATAATAAAGGGGTAAACGTAAGTACAGTGTTCCCGAGCAAGTGATGAAATCTGACCAGGACAATGAGGGGCACAGGAACCTCCAATTTTTAGTGGGTCTGTCCGAAGCTCAAGTCCCAACCTGGTCTTGAGACTGGTATCTAAGGTACAGTCCATCCTGTGGGGCTGAGTCCTTAACCCATGGGATCTGAACGTGAAGGGAAGTGCCCACTTGAGAAATGGTGTATGGCGCATGTGATGGCTTGATCCAGGTGTCCCCCCAAAACATTTCCGATCTGAATGCTTAATCTCCAGCTGATGGCAGTTTTGGAAATGGAAACTTGTTGGAGCTGTGTTGTTGGGGGCAGGCATATGGGGATTATAGCCAGCTTCCCGTTGTCAGTGTTTGGCACACCTTTCTGCCCTGTTTGCAGTGCTGTGGTGGAGCTCTGCTCATGCCGTCATTTCCTCTGCTGTGATGGAGCTTCCTGAGTTTGTAAGCCAAAACAAACCCATTCCTCCCATCAACTGCTTTTTGTCGGGTTCTTTGTCACAGCAACAAGAAAGCTGACTACAACAGGGTGAACTCCACAGCCAAGCTCTGTGGGTCTGTGGCAGGAGGAAATGATCGGGTTGGTTGTTTTGTTTTGCCCTTCTTACTATACACAATTCTACTCACACTGCCAGGAAATCTACACTCAGCACTTGAGGGACCAAACCTGGAAATACGGCTATCCTGGCTGAGCTCCGTCCTCCTGCTGAACAGAGTTCCGACCCCACCCCCTAGTTCATGGCTGTCCTCCCTTGGTCACGCCTGTCAAAGGCTTTCCATGCAGTGGACTCTAACCTTGGCTCTGGGGTGACATGGCTTCTCTTGGTTGGTAACTGCTATGGTTTGGATAAGTGTGCCCCCAAAGCCATGTGTTGAAGGCTTAGCCACCAGCCTGTGGTGCTATTGGGACCCTGAGAAGAAGTTGGGCCTCTGGGGATGTGCCCTTAATGGGGATATTGGGACCCTGCCTTGCTTCTCTTTGGCTTCCTGGCATCCATGTGCAGAGTTTTTTTCAGCACATGCTCCCACCATAACGTAATGTCTTACCACAGGCCCAAAGCAACAGGTTGACTGAAACCTCCAACACTGTAAACCTTATAAGCCTTCCTTCTTCTTAAATTAATAATCTCAGGTGTCCTATTATAGTAACAGATGACTAACACATAAACTCAAAACCTACTCATCAGCAAAATGTTTACTGAGGATCTACTCTGGGGAGGATGTTTTCCTGGCCCCTGGTCTCCAGGAACATCTCTGGGCAAGGCACGTTCCCCGAGAGGGTGAGCAGCAATCAGACACCACGTAGTTCTGCCTTTACCCTGATGGGTATAAGGCTTGTTTCTATGTACAGAGCCTTTGTCCTGGCGCTAGGGAAATGGCTCAGTGGGTAAAGTGCTACCATGCAAACATGAGAACCTGAATTTGGATCCCCAGAGCCCCCCTACATGCTAGGTGTGGCAATATGCACCTGTAGCCTCAGCACTGGGAGGCTGAGCCAGGGAACACTGGGCTCATTGAAGTGCTAGTCTTGCTGAATCAGTGAGCAACAGGCCCAGCGAGGGGCCATGTCTCAAAGAATAAGGGGAAATGACTGAAGAAGACCCTGGTGTCAACCTATGGCCTCCACAAGCACCCACACACAAATGTGGGCCCCTACACATACACACATACATTCATGAAATTAAACTTAAAAACAAAAGATGGATTGGAGAGATGACTCAATGTTTAATGCGCTTACTTGCAAAGCCTAAGGACCTGAATTCAATTTCCCAGCACCCACGTAAAACCAGCTACACAAGGTTGGTGCATGCATCTGGAGTTTATTTACAGCAGCAAGAGGCCCATTCTGTCTTTCTCTGCCAGTCATGGTGGCGCACACCTTTAATCCCAGCACTTGGGAGGCAGAGGTAGGTGGATCATTCTAAGTTTGAGGCCACCCTGGGTGAATATAGTGAATTCCAGGTCAGCCTGGACTAGAGTGAGACTGTGGTCTCCTGGTCTCAGCCCCGGGGGTCATATCTTCCTTTAGGCTCAGGCCCAGAAGCTGGCCCATGATCAGTGGGGAAATCAGGGGTGGGGGAGGCTTGCACTATGGACCAGACAGAGCCGGCCTCCCCAGACCAGGAGGGCCAGGCTGCACAGTGACTGTGAGCACACAGCTTTCTTGGAAGCAACAGCTGTGTGTGGTCCACTGTAGCTCCAGCTTCTTGTCAGTTCCAGCCAGTCTCTATAATAGATTCACACTCAAGGGACAAGTCAGCTCCGCGTTGCTGGGACAAATATCCAACCTAACAGTTTATGGGAGAAACAGGTTTGTTTCAAGCTTACAGATCCAGGAGAAGTGCCATCAATGGGGGAAAAAGCTGGTTCCCTTTCACAGATCCAAGCAGAGAGGAGCCACCACCAGCCATTAAATACCAAAAAGCAGCAAGGACCAGCCAGAGCTCAAGTGCTCTCCACACCTTTGGGCTGAAATCAGATCCTCCCCCAGTGACAAGCCCCCCTGTAGAAGAATCTGTCTGCTAGGGGTCTGAAGCTGCAAACTCAATTTGAATACACCCCTGAGTCTATGGGGCCATACGTTTACACTGTCATATTCAAACTGCTGAAGCTGGGATGGCAACCTTTTGTAAAGTTTTGTTTCGTTCTGCTTGAGAGAGGGCCTTGCTTTGTGGCCCAGTCTGACCTTGAATTTGAGATCCTTCTGCCCCCACCCCAATCTCCCCACTGTTAGGATTACAGGCAGGCATGCACCACCAGGCCCAGCATTGTAAACTCCTTTATTCAATGAAATGAGAAAAATAATCACAAAAACCTTCCCGTGGGAGAAGGCTTTGTTCAGCATGCAGACTTCTGGAGTGGGGGCTGGGAGGGGAGCTCGGAGGGATCCAGTTCACTGGTCTGAACAATGAAATCAATGAGCAGATTTGAGCTTCTCTGTCATTTGCTACAGGGATAGATCTGTAGGGAGAGCCTCAAACCCCGCTTCTTTGTCAGAGATAACATCTTCAGGGTACACCCCCTCCCCCTCCCGAAACTTGCTGGAGCAGGTGTTAGGATTGTTCCCTTTTGAAGACTGAATTTTACTGCTTTGTGTGATGGACACACCGTGTTCATTCACTCATCCATCCACGGACACTTGAGTGGCTTGTGCCTTTTTGCTATTGTGAACAGCGCTGTTTTCAACTGTGTGGGGTACAGACCCAGCAATGGTAGATAAGTGTAGGTTTACTCTCTGAGGAGCAGCCATCCTGTTTTCCTCAGCGAAGGAACTGTCTGGAATCCCTGCCATCTGTGCACAAGGGCTCCCTTCACTCGGCATCCTCACAGGCACTTTCTGTTTCTTGGGTATGCTGTGAGGTAGTCAATGCTTTTAAAAAATATATTTTTATTTATTTATTTGCAAGCAGAGAGACAGACAGACAGACAGACAGACAGAATGGGCACACCAGGGTCTCCAGCCACTGCAAATGAACTCCAGACACATGTGTCACTTTGTCCATCTGGTTTTACATGGGTACTAGGGAATTAAGCGCAGGTCATTAGGCTTTGCAGGCAAGCACCTTAATGGTTGAGCCATCTCTCCAGCCCATCAATTTTTTTTTGTTTTGTTTTGTTTGGTTTGGTTTGGTTTTTGCTTTTTCGAGGTAGGGTCTCGCTCTAGCCCAGGCTGACCTGGAAGTCACTCTGTAGTCTCAGGTTGGCCTCGAACTCATAGCGATCCTCCTACCTCTGCCTCCCGAGTGCTGGGATTAAAGGAGTGTGCCACCACGCCCGGCTCAATTGGTTTTTATAATGCTTTTGATTCCAACTTTCTGTAGCTCTCTCTTCCCCTCTCTCCTCCTGAGATATTTAAGAACTTACACAGAAAAGGAATTTCCCTAAACAGAAAGAATTAGGAAAGATAAATTCCTGGATCATTAGGATCACCTGTTTGCATGATCCTAATGTTACAGGCCAGAGGCCCCTTCCCAGCTGGTTCCAGGCTCATGAAGAGTATGGCACTAGAAATTAAAACAGAAATTGTTTTCAAAGACTTTTATTTTAATTTATTTAAAATTACAATAAGAAACCTATTCTGAGCCAAGCATGGTGGCTCGTGCCTTTAGTCCCAGCATTCTGGAGGCTGAGGTAGGAGGATCAACATGAGTTCAAGACCAGCCTGGGACTACAGAGTGAGTTCCAGGTAAGCCTGAGCTAGAGTGAGACCCTGCATCAAAAAAAAAAAAGTGGGGGGCTGGAATGATGGCTCAGCACTTAAAGGCATTTGCTTGCAAAGCCTGCTGGCCTGGGTTAGATTCCCTAGTACCCACATAAAGCCAGATACACAAGGTGGCCCATGTATCTGGAGTTCGTTTGCAGTAGCAAAAGGCCCTGGTGCATTTATTCTCTTTCTCTCTCCCTCATTCCCTCTTTCTCTGACTACAAATAAATAAATAAATATTAAAGAGAAATAAAAGAAAGAAAGCTGGGCATGGTGGCACACGCCTTTGATCACAGCACTTGGGAGACAGAGGTAGGAGGATCAAGTGAGTTCAAGGCCTGGGACTACATAGTGAGTTTCATAGTGAGATCAGCCTGGACCAGAGACCCTACCTCAAAAAAAAAAAATCTGTAATCACCTAAGCAAATTTATTTTTAATATTTTATTTATTCATTTTCAAACAGAGAGATACACACAGAGAGAGAGAGAGAGAATACCAGGGCCACCACCTGTGGGTCTGGCTTATGTGGGTACTGAGGAATTGAACCCAGGGCCTTAGGCACTGGAGGCAAGTGCCTTAAACCACTGAGCCATCTCCCTAGCCCAACATTTTGTTTTTTAAAGAACATTTCCCCAAACAAAGAGCAGCCAGCGTGCAGAGTGGCACTGTTTTACAGTTTTGCAAATCCCTTTAACATCTGGCTTAACCGAAGACAGCCAGATTGCTCCTATCTGCTTCTGCACTCAGCGAGTTGTGATTTATTGCTTTGGCTGACGTAAGTGAAGATGTGTGGCCTCTTAGAGGTCTGTAGCTGGACACGGAGGACAGCTTATGTGGCTTTTGCAGATAATTGGATGCTCTGACAAACTCCATGTGGAGGTTTCTAACAGGGCGGTTAGCACACCGGTGAAGCCTGTGTTCCTCCTGGCATGTCTGATGGATGGATTGTCCACACGGGACCCATAACGGGGCCATTTGGAAAATGTCAGTAGTTCATGGACTGCGAAGACACTCCAAATGTTGGCCATTTTCACAAGCAAAATAAAACCCAGTTGCTGATATCACTGCCTGCCTCCTCAGAAGAGGAAGTGCTTAGGAAGTGGTCAAGTTCAGGTTCACCAGGTACAAATTTTCCAGGATTTTAACTTTTCGCTTGAAAGTCCAGATTTCGTCGTGATAGCAAACACTGTTCATGGTTGAAGTCACAAGTCTACTTTGCATTTTTGGTTGTTGTTGTCAGTCACACGATGTTGCCCAGTCTGGCCTTCAACTTCTGGACTCAAATGGTCTTCCTGCCTCAGCCTCCTGGGCATCTGGGGCAGGCTTTGTGCTCATTTTAAAGACATCATCTGCCGGGCGTGGTGGTGCACGCCTTTAATCCCAGCACTCGGGAGGCTGGGGTAGGAGGATCGCTGTGAGTTCAAGGCCACCCTGAGACTACAGAGTGAATTCCAGGTCAGCCTGGGCTAGAGCGAGACATTACCTCGAAAAACCAAAAAAAAAAAAAAAAAGACATCTGCCATTACCCAAGTCTTTTTAAAAAATCATTTATTTATGAGAAAGAGACAGAGATAATATGAATGAACCAGGGCTCCTGACACTGCAAATGAACTCCAGACTCATGTACCACTTTATGCATCTGGCTTTATGTGGGTGCTGGGGAATTGAACCTGGACTATTATTGTGCTCAGATTTTGGGGTCCCCAAAGACCACTCAGGAGTCAAAGCAATGTAATCACACCAGGGTCTTTATTGCAAACTTGAGCCAGGTCTCTCAGCCTTCACCGACACAGAGGATCAGAGAGGAGAGCCCTGAGCCCAGAATTAGCAGGGTTTTTATAGAAATTACATCAAGGATAGGGGGTTTCCAACTTGGCAATTACATGATTGGTTGACTTTTAGCAATCGTTTAGTAAGCATAAAAAAATGTATTTTGGCTATAAAGAAATGGGTACAAAGGCAAAATTTAAAACTGAGTATGTGGCAATCCTGTAGTTTTAAAGTCTCTAAACAACATACATGAATCAAAAGAACTTTTTAGAACACAAGCAATTTCCCAAAACATGCTTATCAATTATTCCTGCAGTTAGGTTTCCCTGCTCGTTGCCCAGAACAACTCTCTAACCTAGTATAAACTATTCTCTGCCTTATCTGCAAGGACTCCTTTCAGTAAGGTTTATTTTAAAATGGCTGGGTTTATGCTAAGAACGGATTATATTTTATTGGGGTCTCACACCATCAGGCTTTGCAAGCAAGCACCTTTAACCACTGAGCCATGTCTGCAGCTCCCCAAGCCTTGAATAACCAAAAGTGTGTCAGCCAGCTGTTCTTTCAAGTGAAAAGGCTTTGCCATTAAAAAACAAACAAACAAACAAACAACCCCAGCAGGACTGGTTTTGTAGCTCAGTGCAAAAGCGCTTCCCTAGCATGCCCAAGGGTCTGGGTTCCATTTCCAGTACAGCAACAAAATAAAGTAAAATTGAAAAAAAAAACTTAGCAGAAATAAAAGAAGAAAGAAAGACAGAGCCAACAGCAACTCAGCGCCCAGCTCCAGAAATCCCAGGAGTGCTTTTGTCTAAGTTCTGGGCACAGTTCACGGCAGAGCTCCCGACACTGACTTTCTTCCCCAGGCTGTTAACAAGCTGTTCATTCAATAGTCAAATCTTGATAAAATTAGTAGATTCTACTGCTGTACCAAAGATTTGTTTATAATGACATTGTCCTTTTTTTAAAAAAAAGTTTATTTATTCAACTTATTTGCAAGTAGGAAGAGACAGAGAAAATGAACTTCAGATGGGTACTGAGGAATCGAACCCAGGTCGTTAGGTTAAGCACCTTAACCACTGGGCATCTCTCCAGCCTGAAATTGTCCTTTAAAAATTTTTTTTGGGGTTTTTCCATGTAGTGTCTCACTCTAGCCCAGGCTAACTTGGAATTCACTATGTAGTCTCAGGGTGACCTCGAGTACAGGATTTAAGGCGTGCACCACCACACTCGGCCTAAAAAAATATTTTTATCTATTTGAGATAGAGAAAAAAAGTGGGAGCACCAGGGCTTCCTGCCACTGTAAATGAACTCTAGACACATACACCACTTTGTGCATCTGGCTTTACATGGGTCCTGGGGAATCGAACCTGGGCTGCCAAGCTTTGCAAGCAATCACCTTTAGCAGTTGAGCTATGTCTACACACACACACACACACACACACACACACACACACACACACACACACACACACACACACACACACACAAGGTCTCAATAGGCTGACCTGGAACTCCTCCCTCAGCCTCCCAGTGCTGGACCATAGGTGTGAGCCACCATGGCCAGCTGGGATGGGTGTTTGATTAGTTATAAACAGGACCACTTCTGTTTGTCTATTTACTCTTGCAGCGCTGGGGATCAAAATGAGTGCTCTACCGCTCAGCCATCGATTCTGTCCCCTAATTCAAGTGCTTTTTTAAAAATATCATTTTTATTTCTTTATTGGCAGGTAGAGAAGAGAGACAGAGAGAATAGGCATGCCAGGGCTTCCAGCTGCTGTAAACAAACTCCAGATGCATGCACCACTTTGTGCATCTGGCTTTATGTGGGTACTGGGAAATCAAACCCTGGTCGTTAGGC